>CABHPR010157342.1:15269-27544 GCA_902168415.1 Peromyscus melanophrys | reverse complement strand
CTTTCTTTCTTTCTTTCTTCTCTTGAGACGTTCCTCTCCATGCATAGCATCATATCACTGGTATATATGGGTACTTTATTTCCTCCTTTATTCTTTGGATAGCTTTAATTTTTTTTATCCTTTTTTTTCCAGGCTAGGCTTCCTATTCCTGTGTCAAAACCAAGGGTGAAAGAGAACCTCTGGTTGCTTTCATGAGAAGGCTGTAAAACCTTGCTCCCTGTAGCTTACTGGATTTGTTTAGAGCCTGGACTCTTCACTTCTGCATGTGACCCTGACATTGCAACTCATGCTGTGATTACTGTGCACAGATAGCATTCACCAGACCCAGGAATGGAGGGTCAACATCCTTGGATTTCTATTGTGGCCTTAGCAAGTCTTGTTAGAGATACACAGTTAACCTTCCTTGTATTTCAGTGACTGAAGTAATTATTTCAATTGTGTGATATTTTTATAGGTCTCTTTATTAGATTGGATGGATTCCTCCAGTATGAATTTTGTTGACAGTTTAAGTAACAAAGGAATAGAAATTTTTGTCAGATATTTTACTTTGTCTAAGTGGTGTCTGTTTCCCTTTTAATTTTAAATTATAATCTGTCACACTGATTGATTGACATACGATGAATTGCTCTTGCATTCTAGAAATAAACCCAACTTGGTCATAGTATAATAACCCCTTCACATGCTGCCACCGCACTAGGGTTTTCTTGAATACCCTTACATTTATGTTTACTAGCAATGTTGGCCTGAAGTCTGTTCCTCTCCACTTCTTGTTTTGTTATCAGGATGATTCTGGACTTAGAGTGAATTTGAAGGGGCTCCATATCTTTTAGAAGACTTATTAATTCTTTCTAGTGAAGCTAATTAGTCTTGGGCTTTTCATGTTTAGAAAAAAATTTGGTAAGCAATTCAGTCTCTCTATTTGTTATATTTTGGTTTGGGCTACTTGTTTCTTGATTCGACTTTTACAGGTTGTATTTGTGTTTCTGGTTGTTGTGAGCTGCCCTACGTAGATGCTGGGTAGGGAACTCAGACCCAGTGGAAGAGCAGGAACTGAGCCATTTCTTCAGACCCTATTTGTCCTTTCTGAGGTTAAGTGTTCACAGCTAAAAGTTCCCTTTTAGCACTATTTAGCACACATGATTTTTTGGTATGCCTTATTTTAGTGTCCCTTTGACTCAAGGTGTTTGAATTTTCTTTTGATCCTCTCTGTAACCTGGTTTTCCAAAAGTATCTTATTCAGTTTCCATGTATTCATGACTTTTTCACTTTCTTACTGTTCCTGGTGGATCTTTTTATTCCATTTTGGTCAGAAAAAATACTTGAAATGTTTTCAATATTCCTGTATTTCTTAAGCTTTGCTTTATGACTTTGCTTGTGATCTGTCTTGGGAATATTCCATGCATGTGAGAAAAGATAGCAGCACATTACTCTACTGCTGGGGAATACCACATAGCCATTAGTTCCATTTGGTCTATAATGGTGTTTGTTAGTTACTTATTATTGATTTTTTTCTCTTTCAATAAAGCTTATTTTAAGTAGGATATTGAAATCCCAATTATTATTGTGTTGCTGTTCATTTCTGTATTCATATCTGTCCACATTTGCTTTGTATGTTTAGATGTTATGGTGTGGGATGCTTATATTTAAAACCAGTTGAATAGATCAGGGCCTTCTTATCATTTTGCTATGATCTGCATATTTAGGGACAATTAGACCATTCTGAGGTTTCATTTTGTCTTAGTATAGTCATTCTCCATTGTTACTACCATTCTCGTCAAATATCTTTTTATTCCTTTTATATCTACTTAATGTATGTATCTTTAAGTTGTAAATTGATATTGTTGTAGAAAACAACTGAATGATATGTAACAATTCTGTTTCATGACCACTCTGTCAGTCTGGCTTTTCTTTGACTTTTTTTTTTTTTTTTACTTTTTTTAATTGAGTCTTTGTGGATTTCACATCATGCATCTCAATCCCATTCATCTCCCCATCCGTTCATATTCACCCTTTGCCCTTGCAACATGCCCCCCCAAAAAAATAAAATACAATTTAAAAGAAAAACAAAAAACCAGAAGCAAAAACAAACAAACAGACAAACAAACAAACAAACAAACAGTCTCAGTGTAGAAGCTGTGGTGTGACACAGTGAGTCACACAGTTTACCCTTTACTCCATACATCTTTACTTGCAAGTGTTCATTGCAATGAGCCATTGGTCTGATTAGAGGTCTCTGGCTTCTGCTACACCCTCAATACTGGGCCCTCACTGGCTCTGCTCTTAGATATCTTGTTGTTGCCTTGTGTCATGGAGACCCTGCAGCTTTAGATCTGCAGGGCTGACCCCTTCACGTGCTCTAGCAGTTCATGGATGAAGTGGATGTTGGGGTGGGTCAACTCATAGCCCTGGTTCTGGGCCTGGGTGGTAGCTGGGTTTGTCAGCCTGCCAGCTTTCCCTCATTGTCACCACCAGGGCAAGCTTTCCAGCATTGCTCCTGCCAGCTCTCCTACTGCAATAGGCAGCAGAAAATGGGGCCAATTCTCCTACTCTCAAGCCCTTTGGACTGGCTCACCTGCAACCACACCACTAGGGCCAGCTCTACTGTTTTGCCCAGGCAAGGTGCAGGGCCCTCTCTCCCGAGTGCTGTAGTTGGTGAGGTGCTGGGCCAGCTCTCCCTTCTTCTGTAGGTGGTAAAGGGCAGAGGGGGAGAGCATCTTTTTCTCACCTATTCCACCACATGGCAGATAAGTGGGGTCGGTTCAGCTCTCCTGCTCTCATGCCCTCAGGGTCAGCTTATCTCCACCCCTGCCAACAGAGTCTGCTCTACTGTGTTGCCAGGGTGAGGTCTGGGGCTGCTATTCAAAGTGCTACCACCGGTGAAAGGTAGCACTTGCTCTCCCAGTCTCATGACCTCGGGGCCAGCAAGGGATGCAGGATGAGAGAGGCATCTCTCCCTTGCCAACTCCACCATATGGCTGATGAGGGGTGGGACCAGATCTCTCATGCATGTCTGGGGACCATATCACCTGCATCACTGTCAACGTCAACAGGATCAGCTCTACCATGCTGCCCAGAAGGGATGCTGGATCCGCTCTCCCGAGTACTGCAGTTGGTGGGGGTCAGGGCCTGTTCTCCCTAATGCTGCAGCCATTGAGGGGTGGGGCCAACTCTGTGCAGCCCTATCCTCACTGTCTTTGGTGATAACAGCATCCATGGGCGTTAACATAGACTGAGACTGCAGTAGGGCCACAGACCCAGACAAGGCCCTTGGCTGTAGTTAGGGTCTGGATGTCACCATGGCCTGGAGTGGCATCACAGTCCACTCATATCTGTATGATCCCATTGGCAGCATGACCCTCAAACAGCATCATGGCCTCAGGTGTCAGCCCAGACTGTCAACAGAAGACTTTGATATCAACGCAGAGCCTGGCTGCAGCAGGGCCACAGACCCAGACACAGCCCTTGGCAGCAATCCAGGCCCCATTAGCACCTGGGTGGCTATGCAGGCCTCTTGGAATGACATGACCCCTATGTGGGCACATCCCTCAGACACTGACAAGGTCACAGGTGGCAGTCCAGCCTCTGGGCATCCAAAAAGCTCTCGATGGTAACAGGATCCAGGGACATCAACACAGACCACCATCACTGCATCAAGGCCACAGACCCAGTCACGGCCTCGGCAGCAGCTCAGGGCTGGACATCTCCATGGTCTTGGTGGTAAGCAGGCCATCCACGTCAGTTGGTTCCTTACTGCCCTCCACTGTTCAGATCTGCCTCTCCCCCTAACACATGAACCTTTCTGCCTCTCTCTCTCCTATTACCCACCATATGCTCACTCACCATAATGGTGCCTGATAGTTGATCTCTGCTCACCCAGGGCAAGTGTTCTAGGATTTCTGGTGCCAGAGCCTCCTGGTGCCTGGCGACTGGTAATTCATCACTCTGGCTTTTAACTGATTAATTAAATCTAATTTTCCTTAAGGTAATTATTAAAGAATGGAAATTTACTATTGCCATTAAAACACGTCTTATGTACTTTGTGGCTCTCTTATCATTATTTTGATACTGTCTTCAGTTACTTGATGATATTTTGTATTGATGTGTATCGACTTTGTTTTTCTATCTTTTGGGATCTATGAACTTTTCTTTGGTGACTAACTTGAGACTTATTTCAAATATATTGTCATTATTTTCTTTTTTAAAAGTTTGCAACAAGTTGCATAAAAAACATCTTTACATGCCCTGAACTTTGTGTTCTTTCGTTTCTCTTTATATCATGTTTTTAACAAAAAAATTAGTGTTTTAATATTTATATTTAAATTGAAAGTAAATTATTATTACTCAGCAATGTTAACTTGTAGAAATCTATATTACAAATGCCAGATAAATCAGTGCTTTAGGTGTGTTTGTATAGCTGTGTAGAGCATTTTCACTTCAATTCAGAGAACTGCTTCAACCATTTCTTTTTTTTTTTTTTTTTTTTTTGGTTTTGGTTTTTTCGAGACAGGGTTTCTCCGTGTAGCTTTGCGCCTTTCCTGGAACTCGCTTTGGAGACCAGGCTGGCCTCGAACTCAAAGAGATCCGCCTGGCTCTGCCTCCTGAGTGCTGGGATTAAAGGCGTGCGCCACCACCGCCCGGCTTCAACCATTTCTTATATGGCCTAGTCTCAAGCCTGGTAGTGATCAACTTAATTAACCTTTTGTTTGTCTAGGGAAGACAAAGACTTTTATTTTAGAGAAAAATGTGTATAGCCATAGTAGTCAAAGATAGTGGCTGTTTGCTTTCTGCACATTGTCTATTTCATCTCTCTCTAAGTTTATTAAGAAATCTGATAGCTTTATGTAGATTCCTTTATACGTGCCAAGTTGAGTTTATTGTTCTGTTAAAATTTTCTCTTTGTTGTTGACTTTGACAGTTTATTACTCTGCATCTCAGTGACAATATCTTGTTCAACGAATTGGTTGTTCTTTGGGTATTGTGGGTTCTATATTCAGTTCCTCAATTCAAGTGATAGTCACATCATAAAATATGAGCAATGTTTAAAAATATTCTGTGATGAAAAGTATTTATTCTAAGTTTGAGGTATGTGAAACTTAGTCATCAGTAGCTCTAATTCTGAATTTACACTATTTGGACAATTTTACTATGATGAAATGCTCTGTGTGTTATTTTTTGTTTGTTTATTTTACAAACCTTGTTTTAATGTTTTCTTGTTCTTTTTTTTTCTTCTTTTGAGTTTATTTTCTTCAGTTTTTTCCCCCTGTCAACACTGGAATAATAGAGTATCACTCACCCCAAAATTATTGGCAGTTGCTTTTGTCAATATCTATATGTAACCTTCTGATAATTCTTGATTATGTCTTGATGGGTGGCTTTCAAGTCCCAAATCAAATGAATATCAATTCAAAAGTATGGATTGTAGGTGGTTTATTTTTTGTTTTCCTGTGGTTCTTTGAAACCTGTGAGTGTCACCTTGTAGGCCACAAGGGTTTTGCAGATATGATTGTGATTTTAAAATGGGGAAGGTATTATGGCTTACGGAGCTGTAAATGCAGCTCCATAAGATGGAGGTTCAAGGAATTTTATAGACAGAGAGTAACAGAAGAAGGTAGAGTGGCCACAGAAGTAGAGAGTGCATGGGGCTGTAAGGATGCAGCCAGGAACTAAGGGCTCTAAAAACCCACCAGAAAGTGAAAGCAGAAAAGAACAGATTCTCTGCCATGGCCTCAGATGGGAGCATAGTCCTACTAACACCTAGATCTCAGCCCAGCAGCAGACGCTGACACTTGGAGCCTCTGGGGCTACAAGTGGGCAAATTCATGCTGTTTTCAGCATCCAGCTTATGGTAGTGTTTACATCTAGTACAAAAATCTAATGCACTTTCTTTCAAAGACAATGGTAAAGCATGTCCCTCTGCCGCTTTTCTCAGTGGAATGATGGCAAGCAATTATTGCTAGTGGTTAAACTTTTATTGATCACTATCTGTAAATCATGGTGAATATGTTGAAGAGACAGCCATTGAATCATTGTCCTTCTGTGAGCCTTGCCTTTCTTGGCAAACTTACTGCCAGCTGGTCCATAGTTGACTAGGGGGAAGACAAATTTTCAAAAGTGTGACTTCAATATGCCATCATGTGCTCAAGGATCCAAGTGTTGACCTTGAGTCTGACCAAAACATTCTAATGCATTAAACCTCTAGGTTTAGAAAGCTATCTAAAATGTATATTATTTATTTTCTGAGACTTTGCTTTTATCATGTAAGAAGTTTAGCTCCAAGCAACATCCAATTACTTGACTAGAGAAAAGTCTCAACAATTATTCCAGTAGTGGGCTCTGCTGCCTTTGATTTGAAAAGATCTTCTCAAAACCATTGTAAAAGAACTTCCACTTCATACATCAGGCTTCTAAAGGCCTTTGATCTGTAGAAAGGTATTCGTGGTCTAAATAACCACTGCATTCTTATAGAAATAAGTGAAATCTGGACTTAAAATAATTGACACCTAAGGGAAAACTTATTAAATATAATCTTTATCCACCATATAAAAGTTTTTTTTAGATCAAACATTAAAGGTGACTAAATCCTTTATTCTCTATTCAAAATTAGCTATATCTGCTCACCATTAAATAAGAAAAGAAAACTCTGTAAAAACAAAACAAGTGGAGGCAGTCTGTCATGCTTGGCCCTATTAAAAACACACCCCTTCCAACTTAATTCAAAGTAGAAAACAAAGGGAAAAAAAGCCAGATGGCGCACACACAGCAACAACATAGAATGACAAATTTGGCTAACGAGTTTTTGCATCTTTTAACATAGCGTCACTTTTTCACCCAAGTGTCCTGGATGGGCAAATCTCTGAAAATCTATTCTTCTTATTCTGAGCTCAGAGAGTCTTAGAGGATATACCTTACAGAGAACATCTCACTTTTTCGAACATTTTATTTTTTCCCAATTGCATTTTACTTTGATCGGATTTTAACATCTCATTGTAAGTTACGTTCAAGAAGGACACTGTTCTTGAGCATAATGAGATTTTTCTCCTGGGATCTCATTTCAGTTAGTAAAAGCCAGATGACTGAAAAGTGACTACTTCCCATGGCTTCAAAGTGCAGTAGATGGTGTTTTGGAGAGACACCTAAGAGAAGCATAAATTCTTTTAAGGAGTTGGAATGAAAATAGCGAACACATAACACTGGATTTGAGGAATGGACCTGTGAAAGGGAAGGGAAAAGTGGCCGCCTCTGCTCCGGAAAGGCAAAGCTGCGCGCTGTGTTTCACATTGTTTCTGCTGCTGCCAGGGAAGATTGTGCTGCATTGTGAACATGCAGCAACTTGATATGGCTCTGGTTACTCTTAAATAAAATGACTTTGTTTCCTCATTTATCAAGCATGTGTCCAGTGACTGTGAGTGGCCCATAAGAAGATGGGTATGATTTTATGTCATGGATTGGCTTTCTTCCAAACAATGACCATAAAGTTCTTTTTTTATGTATAAATATCTATGCTTTCCATGACAAGTCATATTGATTCCATGTGTATTCCTTAATGAAGACAAATCATGCCAAACCATTGGCACACATGTCCCTGCACCTCTCAGCCATAAGAGCTGATATTTGCCAGCTTGAATTTTATATGGTGGTGGTTTCCCAGAGAAGCACCTATAGTGGTATTCTCTTTGTACTGAAATGTGATTTTATTTGTATGTTAATAAATAAAGTTGCCTAGGGGTCAGAGCTATCAGCAAGCCATAGCGAAAGCCAGGGCGGTGGTGGTGCACACCTTTAATCCTAGCACTCGGCAGGCAAAACTAGGAAGATCTCTGTGTGTTCAAGGATACAGCCAGCATTGGAGACACACGCCCTTAATCTCAATACCAACCATAGAAGACTTGGAGGTGTATACAGAGAGGCAGTGACGAGGCAGTCACGTAGTTGGGTTTACAACCAATGAGAAGGAAGAACAAGAACTCTTATTTAAAGGCGAACGCACAGGAAGTAGTCCCTTTTCAGAGAGGTCTCTTGGCGGGAGAGGCTAGCTGGCGGAAAGCGGGTAAGACTCTTAGCTCTGACCTCTTGGGCTTTCATCTTTACATTGGCTCTGTGTCTCTTATTTAATAAGGCAGTTGGTTACATCTACAAGCACCAAATGAAGATGTGAATTGATAGAAAGAAAGAACATGATTTAGATATTAGTGCTTATAATAAAAGACTGCAATTCATTCTTTTAGGAAAAAACACTTTTATCTTTTTTTTCATTTATTGAAAATAGATTATTTTCTCATTATGCTTTCCCCTCCCTCTACCCCTTTTAGGGTCTCCCCACCTCCCTCCCTTCCAGAATCACCTCATTTCTGTCCCTCATTAGAAAAAGAAGAGGCCTCTTAATAAAAAAAAAAAAAAGAAAGAAAAAGAACAGGCTTCTAAGAGGTAACAAACAAACATGACAAAATAAAATAAAATAAGATGAAGCAAAAACTGTCACATCAAATTTGGACATGGCAACCCAACAGGAGGAAAAGAGTCCTAAAGAGCAGGCAAAAGAATCAGAGATCACTTGTTCTGATAGTCAGGAGTCCCATAAAGTACTACGATAATAGCTAAAATATATACACAGAGGACCTGTTGAATATCCTTGAAGGCCCTGAGCTTGCTGCTTCAGTCTCTGTGAACTTATATGCACTTTACTTATGTTGATTCAGAGGGCCATGCTCTTCCTGTGTTCCCCATCCCCTATGAATCTTACAATCTTTCCAACTCCTCGTTCACAGGGTTTCCTGACTTCTGAGGGGAAGGATTTGATGGAGACCTCCAATTTAGACTCTCTGTCTGTGCATAATGTCTGCCTGTGGGTTCCTGCATCTGTTTCTATCTACTGCTGGAGGAAGCTTCTCTGATGATGGCTGGATAAGGCACTGATCTATGAGTAGAACAGAATATCTTTAGGAATCATTTTATTGACTTTTATTTTTTAGACCAGTCACATTTACTCTAGGTCTCTGGGCTATCTTGTCTCTGGTTCTTGATTACACAAGCAGTGCTGGCTATGAGTTCCTTCTCATGCAGTGGTGCTTAAGTCAAATCAGACATTCGTTGGCTACTCCCACAAGTTTTAAGCTTCCATTGCCCTGGCATATATTGCAGGCAGGAAAGATAGTAGGTCAAAGGTTTTGAGGCTGGATTGGTATGGTAGTTTGAATGTAATAGGCCCCCATAAGCTCATAAGGGGTGGCACTATTAGGAGGTGTGGCTTTGTTGGAGAAGATATGGCCTTGTTGGAGGAAGTATGTTACTGTGGGGGCAGACTTTTGGGGGTCTATGTTAAGTGAATCCACGAGAGTCTGTTAAAGGGTACCAAGGATTTATTAAGACATAAAATGGGGAGAAATAGACTCACAGATACAGAACAAAGTGAACAGCCATTATCCTTCTAGCCCCCTCCTAATTTTGAGCAACTATCTACCCAGAAAAAACACACCTCTATCGGGCCAGATATCCCAAGATCATTGGTGGAGCAAATTCCCACAACTAGTGTATACTAAAGATACCTCTCAGTGTCATAGTCCACTTTGCTGTTTCCTTCTGATCAAGATGTAACTAGCACCATGTCTGTCTGCATGCTGCCATGTTCTCTGCCATGATAATAGACCAAACCTCTGAACTGTAAGGCAATACCTCAATTAAATGTTTTCCTTTATGAGAGTTGCTGTGGTCATGGTGTCTCTTCACAGCAATAGAAGCCCTAAGACAGAAATTGGTACCAGGGACTGGGTCTTTGCTGTGTAGACCTGGCCATGTTTTTGTTTGGAGAAATTTGGATTTGGGTACTTTGGGTTAAGAAAGCAGTGGAATGCTTTAAGCACTGCTTAATGGGCTGTAGTCGTAGGATCATGGAAGACAGTAGTGCCAAGATTTATTTTGAACTATCAGGGCCTGGCTCAAGAAGTTTCAGAGATGAAGAATTTTAGTATGTTGTCTAGAGATTTTTCTTGTGATATTTTGGTGAAGAATGTGGCTGCTTTTTGCCATTGTCTGCCTGAGGCTAAAGTGAAGAGTTTTGCATTAATTCATTGGCAGAAGAAATCTCAAAACAGCCTATTATTAACTCTGTCCTATGGTTATTAGCATTAACTCTCATGAAGATTTATAATGAGAAAGAGCAAGCTACGCAAATAAAAAATACAAAATGTACAGATTGGGGAAAGGGGCACCAGGAAGTGGAATAGAGATAAATCCTGTGTCCAAGGAGATTGTAAACAGATTAAGAAATAGAATAAAGGGAGTGGTGACCTCAGGGCAAGATTCCACCCAGCTAAGTTTCCAACTTGTGAAAAGAAACTAAAGAAAAGCTTAGAGCTGAGAGTGGTGGTGCATGCTTTTAATTCCAGCACTGAGAAGGTAGAGGCCGGCAGCTCTCTGAGTCTGAGGCCAGCCTGGTCTAGAGATCCAGTTTCAGGACAGCCAAGTTTAGGCAGTGAAGAACAGAAAGCAGGTAAAGATGTCATTGAACAAGTGGGGGAGGGGAGGGGGTAATATTCCAGCCCCAGCAAGCACCAGAACTTGGCAGCTTCAGCCACGTGGTTCTGGAGTTAAGAATAGAAGACAGGGGTATGGAATTTGCTCTGGAGACTAAGGGAAGCTGCTGAGACCAGGCATGGAACAGGGTTGTCCCTGAATGGAGGGCTTGAGAGGCCATTGCATAAAGCTGTGAAGTTGAAGCCTGGATTGCCTTGGAGAATCCAAAGTGCTAAAGATGCCAGAGTCCTGGGATACTCGCTGAGGAAAGCTGCTAACAGTATAACTAACTGCTAGGAGTAGAATTAACCAAAGAAAAAGAAATGTGTCTCAGTCAACAAAGCTGAAAGGGGTTGGAGATCTGAGGAATGTTTTGACATCAGACATGGAGCTGCAGAGTTTGGAGTTTGCCTAGCTGGTTTTTGGTCTTGCTTTGGTCCAGTATTTCCTCACTATGCTCCCTTCCCTATGTTTTGGAATGGTAATGTATATCCTGTGCCATTATATGTTGGAAGTATGTGATCTGTTTTTGATTTTGATTTTATAGGTGATTACAATTAAGAGATTGCATGGGCCTCAGAAGAGATTTTGAACTTTGGACTATTAAACATTGTTGAAACTGATAGACTATGGGGACTTTAAAAGTTGGACTAAATATGTTTTGCATTATGATATTGCTATAAGCTGATGGTGGCTGGGAGTGGACTGTGGTAGTTTGAATGTAATTGGCCCCCATAATCTCATAAGGAGTGGTACTATTAGTAGGTGTGGTTTTGTTAGAGTGGGTATGGCCTTGTTGGGGCAAGTGTGCCACTGTGGAGGAGGGCTTTGAGGTCTCCTATGCTCATGATACCACTCAGTGTCACAGTTCACTTTCCTGTTGCCTTCTGATCAAGATGCAGCCAGCACCATGTATGCCTACATACTACCATGCTCCCTGCCATGATGATAATAGACTGAGCCTCTGAATTTTAAGCCAGCATCTCAATTAAATATTTTCCTTTATAAGAGCTGCCATGGTCATGGTGTCTCTTCATAGCAATAGTAAACCTAGGACACTTAGTATCCATGTTTCTCTTTTGATAGCCTGCAGATTACCTCACCACACCAAAGAGAAAATAATGTAGGGGTGAAGGCTCCACGTAGGCACCAGCTTGATTTCTCTGTGTTCAATGAGTTGTGTGATGTTGTCCTTTGCAATGGGGCCTCATTGTTAGTTTTCTGAGAGCAACCCTTTGTCTTAGCATCAGTCTGGATTGTTAGAGGATTTCAATGGGACCTCCTGAGCCAACAACTCAATTGAATGCAACCCAGTTCCTCCACTGGAAGCCTTGCTTGGTTACAAGAGATGGACTGTTGAGACTCTGTATCCCTCATTACTAGGAGTCCTCTTTAGGACCATCTTCATAGATTCCAGGAAGTTTATACTGCACTAGGTTTGCACACTGCCCCCAAATGCCCACTAATTCCAGCTGTCTCTCCCATGCTCTCTCGCTCCATCCCATCTCACCCTCCCTAATCCTCTCCACTCTCATCCCCATCCCTACCTGTAAAATCTATTCTATTTCTCCTTCTCAGAGAGATCCATGTATGTCTCCCATCCTACCCCTCCTCTTTACATAACTGGGTTATGTTTTGTTATGTCTATGTAGCTTTGTTATCATCTACTTAACAGCTAATATCCACTTATAAGTGACTATATACCATGTTTGCTGTATTTGTCTTTCTGGGTTTGGGTTACCTCACTCAGGATGATTTTTTTTTTT
>CABHPR010157342.1:0-15169 GCA_902168415.1 Peromyscus melanophrys | reverse complement strand
GAAACCCTGTCTTGAAAAACCAAAAAAAAAAAAAAAAAAAAAACTTGCAAATGTGATTCAAAGAAAGGTTTTTTAAATACTAAGAACAAGAAGGAAGTTTTAATATTCACAGTGATAATATTTTCATGAAGAGAAAGACTACTAAGTAAATAATCCTAAAAATGAGAAAGTAGCACCCAGCTCCCTCAGTTGGTAGTCTGAAAATTTTAAAATGTTGGGGAAGTTTACTGTTGTTTTGGAGAAAAGTGAGAATGCGGGAAATGGCTCAGTGGTAGTTGGTAAGCCTATCGATAATCACTTTAAGAAACTGCTGAGTCTCAAAATGTGGAAAATGGAAAAAGAAGGAAAATTACTTGCAAATTTTAACAAACTCTGGAAGTCAACTGGGTGAAGTAATATGCTAGGTTTCCAAAGGCTTGTTCTGAAATATTTAGTAGATGGCACAAAGGAAAGCATGGCTTGCAGCATCATTTGTATCCTGCGTGTGGTACCCATCTGGATCCTAATGTCTAAGGGCTGCTTTACTAAATTGTCTGCAGAAAGAAAAGTGTATTGTTCTATTGCAAACGGCTCCCTACCCTCATCTGAAAATTCAAGCATCTTTGGAAATTAGATGTTCAGAGTAAAAATTATTTGCTATAGCTAAACCAATATTTTGATCATTGGAATTTGCTGCAGTTGTTTTAGGGTACCATGAGATTTTCTGTTTCCATATTTTCTCCTTAAATTATACATTCCCTGACCCTTTTCCAAGAGCCTGGTAGTAAGCATGATTTTTAGAAAACCAAACACAGAGCCTATGAGAGAAACATCTGTTGTAACTATTGTTTTTCAGGTTCAGGTTGCCCAACAGGTCTAGTGGGTATGACTTTCCAGTTCTCATTTCTTTATGACTGAAGCGTCTTGGTGGCTGCAAAGGATGAAAGGTCTTTAACTCAGTGTTTGGGATGTGTGAGTCCTGAAGTTCTTTGAACTGAAAATCTTTCAATGAAAATAAGTCTATGATGATTGTCTGCTTTGGTAAGCCATATCGAGTAGAGAACTCATCGAGGCCTGTGGACCTGGAACTGCCAGCCAGGAAGAGATGGAAGCAGCTGTTTCTTTCATTGCTTTCTTGCTTTCCTACTCCCTTCCTCATCCCCTGCTTTAATCTCCAACATTTACATATCCCAAGCCTCAAATTTTCCAGAAGTTGGTTCTTTCCAGGCTAGTGTTTCTCTCTGGTCTGATTTCTCTGGCCCTTCCTCTCATTCAGCCCTCAAGCTGGCTATTATCCCTTAAATAGATCAAACAGACAAAGGTAATCGATACTCTAACGACAAGGCGTGGTTTTGTGTCCAGTGCTGAGAGTATACAGCTCTGGAAGGTTACTAACTACTTAAGCTGAAAAGCACCTCATCTGTTCTGACTGAACTTCCAACAGGATGAAGTCTCTGGCACTCAAAACCATCTGAGAACTACTCAAGGGAACTTCGTGGAACATTTCTCTTGTTCTTCAATTACTAAATTCAAAATTAATTACAAATTCTATTATTTTCACTAAAACAAATCAACTGAATCCCTTAAAATAGCACACAAAATGTTTTGCTCGGGTTGTAAACCTAGGATGACCAGAAAGGGTCTAGACTTGGTGCTGTGGAATGGAGGTTTCCTGAGTAAACTATAGCTAAAGCTCAGTAGTTCTATTCCCTCAAACATGAACTCAGTTTCTGTTTAACTCTTCTTCCACATGCTCCTGTGGAGTGTGAGAAGTGAGCACACAGAACAGAGGACAATTCAGAATTTCCTCCCAGGCTTGGCACGGTTTTTTACTGAATTAATCTAATCATAAAGGGAAAGAATCAGTGGCCTACATAAAAGAATAATACTTTTCTTATACTTACTTTAGAGAATTTTCAAACCAATGTTATCTTAAGATGAAAGAACAATTGAGCTATTTAATATTATCATTTTCCACCATTAATGACAGCTACTTCAAAAATATGTCCGAAGGCACAGGGAAATGCTGCACTACCTAATGGTCAAGGAATATGGGGTCCAGCTATTGTGATGTAGAACAGTGCTATGTTGTCAACATCATGGGGCACATACTAGGTAACTTCTAAAACCTAAAATTCAGGTTTATGGAAGAGTTGAGAAAGGAGTGAGGCTTTTTCATATATGTCCCACTCAGCTTCCCAATGGCCAGAGAATACTTCCAAAGCACAAGTAATCTGTGGCTTTATTTGAGTTTCTACCACGGGATGTGGTCTTTGCCAGAATGTGAATCCCACTTTCCCTTGGTTTCACAAATCAGTATTTGTATTAGTTACCTTGCTGTTGCTGTGATAAAATACTACCACCAAGGCCCCTTATAGAAGAAAGAGTTTATTGGATATGTGGTTGCAGAGGGATAAGAGTCTACCATGGCAGGAGAGTATGGCAGCTAGCAGTAGGCTTGACAACCAGAGTGGGAAAATGAGACATCACATCCTCAGTGGAAAACACAAAGAGGAAAGAGCAAAATACAAGTAGGGTGAGGCCGCAAGTTCTCAGTGCACTCCTCCAACTTCAAAACTTGCCCCAGCAAGCCTGCAGCGCCTAAGCCTCCTCAGACAATGCCACCTACTGGGGCCAGGTGTTCAAATACCGGAGAATATTAAATATTTCTAATTGAAACCACCGAAGTCTTTTTAGTTTGTGAGCTACAGATGTTTGGTCTTTCTTGACTATGGTGAGTTTTAGTAGCATAGTAATGATCACAGTTTTGCAGACTGCTGACACTTCGTGTTTATTTGATCTTTTCTTGAAATGTGATTAAGGATGTGCTTTGGGGACAATTCTCCCTCCCAGATAAGTTGCATTTAACTGTGTTCAAGCAGAGTCCATGATGTTGATATCTATTTAATCTTGAGTTAATATCTTCTGTGTTTCCTAACCTCAGTTACTGTTTCCCCTTTTCAATTAATAAATACTTTCATAGTGATTATTTGAGACTGAAAAGTGTTTTCCTCCTCATACCTGACTTTTGCCATTTATCTAGTGTCTTGTTTATGTCACCTACTACAATGGTCTTCTGGTGGCAAATTTCTCTCCCCTTATCCCATTACATTTACCACTTAGAAATATTGTACAAGGAAGACTTGCCTCCTCTACTTCTTTTACTTGTGTGTAGTCATTTAGGTTATGCTGAATGCTGGGTATTTGTTTCATTGTCTGTTTGGCAATCATGCTATCTGTACTAGTCAGGTCCCATAGATGAACAGAACTGGTAGAATAAATATACGTTAAAAAGGGATTCATTAGTTTGGCTTGCTTGATATAGTCTACGTAGTTCAACAATGGCTCTGCTCACAATGAAGAGGCTGAGGACCAGGTAGCAGCTCAGTCCATGAGGCTGAATGCCTCAGTATTCTCAACATGATGATGAAGATTCCCGGAGAGCCACTGGTTTCACTTCATGTTGGAAACCTGATGGAATTGGGTTCTGGTGTCTCCAAGGAAAGCAAAGCAGCAGCAGGGGCAGGATAGATGCACTTACCAGCAAGGTGTGATGTGACGGTAACGAAGCAAGAGCCAACTTTTCTCCTGGAACCTCATTTTATTTGTGCTGCCAATGGAAGATGCTACCCACATGCCATGTAGGTGTTTCTACTTCAAATGTTGTAATCAAGAAAATCCCTCCCAGGTGTGCCCAGAAGCTTATTTTGTAGTTGATATCAGATGTAGTCATGTTGACTATCAAGATTTACTATGACACTGTATTTTTAGTATTTAAAACATCCTAGGTTCTTTAATTTTTTTGTAATATTTTATTAACAATATAAGATGATCGAGACCACACAACATTTTCTTGTCCCTATTCTGGACTCAAACTGTTGTTGTTGTTATTATTATTATTACTTTACTATAGAGAAATATTTATAAGTCAAAACATAGGTGGTCACTGCCACTGGTACTAGCATGGCATTGCCTGTAGGCTCTTCCAGTGGGTAGAAGATTGTGTGTGTGTGTGTGTGTGTGTGTGTGTGTGTGTAATCCAGCCACATAATGCAGGTCTTTATTACAGTATCTATCTGTGTATTTATTATAAAATACAGAAATATGCTGCCACTTCTGACTCCACTGCATCACTATCCCTTTGGGGTCCCTATATTTGGAAATTATGATTTCTATTTAATAGCCAAAATACTTAACAAGTTATCTCTAGTTTACATACTTAATTTTTTTACCACTTGCAGATACTAAACTTATTGTCAGAATTGCTCTTATACTTACTCCTCCAAGAAAAACTTACAGTAAATGCAACAAAGATATTTCCATGCACAATTTTCATCTTTGACTTGTATAAACCAGTCACAGTCTGTATTCTCAAATATTCACAAAGTAAAACACATTAGGTCTTTCTTCATTCATCAACTTTACATGTTTATTCATTTGTAAAGCTGATGGGCTTGAGGTCCACTTTGTTTTCTCTTCTAATTCTGATTTGTTAAACGCTCCCTCCCCCCATCCCATTAAGGACTGTGTAAAAACTCACGAATTATCCTGAAATCACACTGACTTTCTGAATTAATTTCTTTCAGCTTTTTTGTATCTTATATCATATTTTCTAGTCCATTTTAAGTTGCTATGCTGTGTGTCAAAACTAGTCACTTGCTCTGAACATTGCGATATTTTCTGCTTCCATATTTAAAAGGATCTAACCATATGTTTTCTTTTTAAAACATCAGTAGATTGTAGCTTTGTGATCATATTTATGGACTCTTTTCTATTATTATATGTCCTTCCTTCACTTTTACCATACTATCTTGATTATGCAGGTTTATATGTTCTTGCATTGGGTAGTTTCAGTTTTATTTTTATTCTTTATTTCTTCATTTTCAAGAAATGAAGATGAACTCAAAACTAATGAGCTAGTTAATTTGGTGGAAGAAATTTCAACAGAACACAGGATTCAGGCTGAGGTATAGTTACTGCTTGTTTATTTTAGCCAGATTTACAATAAAAAAAAACAGAGCAAAAAGCAGTGCTGAAAGACAAATATGGAGATTGATGAAGAACGGAGCATTATTGCAGTTAGAAGTGTAGGCAAAGCAAACAAGAACAAATCAATAGAATTTTTAGAGGTAAGAGTCATTAAAGAAAACTATACATTTTGTACTGGACAATAGACCAGTAAGAATGGTTTCTGAGGAGACTGACTCTGCCCTCAATTAATGCAGGATATAAAAATTAATCCCATTTGAAAACAAAAATGAAAGTCTCTTAAAAGGCTGAAAGGGTATCTCACTAGAAAAGATATCCTGAGGGGGATATTTTCCAAAGTTTAGGAATCTAGGCACATGATGGCTACTGCAGCTATACCTTAAGGACATCCAGCTACATCGTGAGCGGGCAGAGGTATTTAATATCATTTATATGTTCAGAATCTGCAGACATGCTGAATTCAAGTTATGGAGTCATGGAAGTTTGCATCAAAGCTCCAGGACAATCTGGGGAGGTTAGATAATTTCTGCAGGATCAGATTCCCTGCAAAGAGAGACCTCTGAACAGGCTACACATAAAGCTTTAATGGTGATGCCTGAGTTCCAATATAGACCGTGGGTGTGGGGATACAATGAACATGGAGTTTCTGCCACAGAAAGTTGCAGGTACAAAATGGAGCTCCTGGTGGCTCCGGAGTGATCTCTCCTGTGCTGCAAATGGTAAGACCGTAAACACACAGCTACTGAAGTCTATTGGAGTTCACATTATGCCATTACGTGTCAGGATGACTTTCATGGTGCCATGGAATGTAGTATTTGCCCTTGGGACCCAGTATTGTGCTTCAGTTTTTCCTTGCTTTCCTCCTGGTCTTCCTTTAGAAGGAGGATACTCACTTTGTGCCATTGTACGTTGGGAGTATGTAAACGTCTTTTTGATTTTTCAAAGGCTTATAGCTGAGCTTTTTTTTTTCCTGCCTTAAATCTCAGAAAAGACTTTGGAATATTTGAATGTTTTTGTAATTTTTGTGATTATGAATTTCACATTAAGAGAGTTCCATGGTCCCTTTGGAGTCAGGAGAGTCATGGCTTGAATTAGAAGTGTCCCCTCCAGGATCATGTTTTTAATGTTCAGTCTCTGGCTTGTAGCATGACTTTGAATGCTCAGGAGCCTCTGGAAGGATTGGCCTGGTTGAAATAGGTCCCTAGGGGTAGGCCACTGAAAATTATACCTGCCTCTGGCTCTGGCCCTGAGCTTTCTGTTTCCAGTCCACTGCCATGTAAACAAGCACTCCTTATGTACTCTGTCACCACTAAAAGAGTCATTCCTCCCCTGCTGTGATAAACTGAAACAGTGAACCAAAGGAAATTCCTCCCTTGCTTTTCTCAGGTCAGTTGTCCCAGTGATGAGAAAAATCGCTACTATACTAGCACCAATCGAGTATTTTTGCACTTCCACTCATGATGAATGTTTATCTAACCCATTTCTATAATACCTTTTTCCCTACTTTTGTTAATACCTTTCTCCCCTTGTGTCATAAATAGAATTAGAAAATGTTCCATCTTTGCATTTCTAAACAAGTTTCTATAAAATTGCAAGTAATATTTTATAAAGGATTTTCTAAATGACACTTTAATGGTCTTGGGGCAGTGCTTAAGAACATATGCCATTTATAATCATTTCCACCTGTGTGAGGAAGGGCAGTATGAGGATGCATCCATATTAATTTGTACTAAATGTTAAAGACAAAGATGCTCTTAAGGCATAATGATGCATTTAAACTCCTCATCAGTTGATTTTAAATAATTACTATGGTGATTATTCTGGTGGATTTGATATGCTCATATAAGAGGTCAGAGAAAGAATAAATTTCTATAATATTCAAAGGAACACATGTACTCTTATACTGAACTTCAACAGCAATGTGTGTGTGTGTGTGTGTGTGTGTGTGTGTGTGTGTATGTGTGCAGTATATGGGGTGTGTGCTTACCCATTGAAGCATGTGTGGATACCAGAAGTTGATATTGGGATATTCGTCTGTGTTGCTTTCCACCTTATGATTAGAGAGAGTATCTCTCACTAAACCTGGAGTTAGATGCTTTTGCTAGACAGACTGCCCATGGAGCCCCTGGGATCTGTCTGTCTCTATGCACCAGCCTTGTGGTTACTGATATATACTGCCATGCCTGGATTTTTATGTGGGTGTTGAGGATCTCAGCTCAAATTATCATGCATGAGAAGCATGCACTTTACCAACTGATCTGTCTTCTCAGCCCCTTATCAGAATTTGAGGTATCATGAATTCTTTGCTTTAACCAAGGTAGGCCTATAAAGCCTTGGGGGGAAATGAATATTGAGTTGGATTTAGCAAGAACTACTTCATAATTACATTTTCTATAAGAGCCCAGATTTTATTTACTTCACCAAGACACTGAGAGAGTTTTATACTTTATGGGAACATCAGCTTCTTGTTGAAGATTGAAAAGTCTATAATTATGCATGCTGGAAAGTATTGCTAGAGTTAAAAAGGCATCCTATATTTCATGTCTTTATTAAGCCCTGAAAAGGCATGCACTTAAACACCAGCACTTGTCTCAAGGGACAGGCTAGGCATGCTTTCCTTGATACCCGGGACTTTAACATGGTAAAGAGAGTGGTCTGATCTTCAATACACTTTATATAGCCAGAAGGTATGAGCATGAAGATGAATCACCATGGTGGCCATTGCTACTTTCCTAACACACAGCCTCACTCAGCTCACAGTTACTAAGTTGTGTCAGACAACAAGTTAGTTTTCAGAGTTGACAAGAATTGGCTAATATTATTAAAATTAAATCGTGTATTTTATTTATGTTAAAGTGTACAAACATATCATCATTTTCACATTTCATTAAGACAGAAAGGTAACTAACCAGACAGTTCCTTACAATGAGTAGTGTGAGTACCTTTTTTTCTTTTGAGTGGTGTTGGCAATACACATTGGGCAAATAATTTCCTGGGTCTCTTGCTACACTTCAAAATTAAAATACTTGCCATAAAAATAAAAATAAAGAAGACCCAAGACTAGACAAGCTCTTGCATATCATAATTTAATATCAAAATATATACAAAACAATAAAGAAAACCCACAAGTTGTACTAAGAACTAGGTGAACCACAGAGCGAATGAGAAAAGACAGTGAACAGATGACAACACGAAGTGACACACATGTTAAAATTACCCAGCTAGAATTTGAAGGCTTTTACAACAAAAAGGCTTCCTAAAACCATCATGTATTCTCTTGAAACAAATAAAATGTCAGAAAACGTCAGCCAAGAAATAGTTGTAAAAGAGCTTTTCTCCAGTTTGAATCATAAATGTCCCCACAGGACCCATGTAGTAAAAGAGTTTGTCCTCACAGTGGTACTAATGGGAGGTGGCGAGGAACTCTGAGATGTGCAGCCTACTTGGATGTCTTTATATCACTGAAAGTGCTCCTTTGCAGGGGACTGTAGGATTCTAGTCTCTGCTGTCTCAGATTTCCCTTCCTGGTCATGGTGCCAGTGACTTCTCTCCATGGCTTCTTGCTATGGTATGCTACTTCACAACAGGCTTGAAGCAGAAGCGACAGTATATTGTGGAGTGGAGCCAGCAAAGCTGTGAGTCAAAACCATCATTCCTTTATTATAAATTGATCATCGTATATATTCATTGTGATGATGGAAAGCCAGTTAATACAAGAAACAATTAGTGTTGAATTACAAATACGATAAACAAGATTAGAAACACGTTGAATGGGTCAGTGGTAGGTAGAGATTATAGAAAAGGATGAAGGTGAATGTGGATTGGGATAATTTATGCCACCTGAGGATAAAGAAGGTAAATGAAATCAATGAGCAATATCTGAGAGAAAAGGGACAAATATGTGCTGTTAGCAAGTACATCATCCTGTTCCAGAGCAGAGCATGGTGTGACTGAGAACATCTGTTGAAGGAAGGGGTGAAATTTGCCAAATGTGTCAAAAGAGTGAACCTACCTTATAGATTTCATAAGCCATGTCAATCTTCTGTATGATAAATCTGAGAATTCACACTTACACACATTGTAAATAAATGCCAAAGAACTTAAACAAGCAAACAAAACATTGAAAGCAGGCTAAGAAGAGATGTGGTTTCTTTTCTTCCTTCCTTCCTTCCTTCCTTCCTTCCTTCCTTCCTTCCTTCCTTCCTTCCTTCCTTCCTTTCTTTCTTTCTTTCTTTCTTTCTTTCTTTCTTTCTTTCTTTCTTTCTTTCCTTCTTTCTTTTTTTGTGGGAAAATACCAATTCATAGCAGGAGTTTTCTTAATTGAAACAATCAAGACCAAGAGAAACTACTGAAAATATTTCAAGTATTAAAAACTAAGAATTTGAACTACAAATTCTAAAATCAGACATGAAGATGTGTTTTGAAAACAAAGGGAAAACTGAGATATTTGAGGGGAAAGGAAATGGATGACTTGTTGGTAGGATCACACTCCTCATACAATGGCTCACTGATGTTCCATCAAGTAAATGAAATTTATAATATATGAAGGCTTGGGATTTCATAAAGGAAAGGAGTTTGGTACAAATAGGAGTGAATGTCCTAATTCTCATGACTGCCCTACATTTTATTTGACACTGAAATATTTTTCATTTTAAATTATTTTCACATAGTATGTTTTGATCATATCGTTTCCACTCCCCCAAGTCTGCCCAGATCCTATAAACCTCCCTCCCACCCAACTTTTTGCTCTCCTTCTCCCTCCCTCTCATTCTTTTTCAAACACACACACACACACACACACACACACACACACACACACACCAAAAAATGAAAATCAAAAGAAGACAGAGAGGAAAAACAAAACAGCAACAACAACAAAATCTTAAACAACAAAAACAACACAAAAAGCACACACACACACACACACTTATATAAAACAACAGAAAACAAATGACAAA
The DNA here is from genome assembly GCA_902168415.1 of Peromyscus melanophrys. Lineage (NCBI taxonomy): Eukaryota > Metazoa > Chordata > Mammalia > Rodentia > Cricetidae > Peromyscus > Peromyscus melanophrys. The sequence continues at coordinate 5,243 of CABHPR010157342.1, read as the reverse complement.
AAGGGCAGTTGATGTGGATAAAGGAACTTATTCACTGTTGTTGGAAATGAAAAGCAGTCCAGCTGCTCTGAAAATCAGTACAGAGATCTCTCATGGGCATACATTCAACCTACTCTACATCCTGCTGCTGCCACATTGGTTGTTGCTCTAGTCACAACAGTTTGAAAATGGAATTAGCCTGGATGCCCATCAAATGATGAATGGATGATGAAAATGTGGTATACATACACAATGGAATCCTATAAATTCAGCTATAAATAGAAGTGAATTTACAGGCAAATGGATAGAACTAGAAAGTATTATACTGAGTGAGGTAGCTCAGACCCAGAAAGACAATTCCACATGTTCTCTCTAATATGTGTATCCTAGCTTTGAATATTTAAGTTTCAGTGAATAAACTGAAGTAAATGCAGAAGCCAAGAAAGGAGAAAGGGACCATTAGGGAACTGTGGGGAACACTTAACTGAGGAGGGGGAGGAGGGACAAGTCAGATTTAGAGAAGGAGGGATGGATACATACCACAAAGGGTACTTGGGAAAGCCATAGGGAAAGGTATTACTTTTTAAGCTTTATTTAAAAATATATAACATATATATTAAACTCTACATGATTAAATTATGTGTATATATTAAATTATATATATGATTAAATTATAAAAATATATAGTTTAGTTAGATTTACCCCATATAGGAGTATAGTGCACCCCCAGAAGGCATAGAGTATCAAGCCCAGTGCCAGAAAAGAGATATCTCTCTTCTAGTTGCTTTTTTGTGATCCAAGAGACCCCTCAGAATGATATTGGCTAATATCATTGCTCTTGGTTACTTGCCAGAACTTGAAGGTAACATCCTATTGTTGAAGATACCACCATACTTCAGTGACAAAACTTGAAGAAATCAAACTTATTCTGATCTGGAATACTCCTTCCTGAAGGCTCTCATTCTATTGGAAGATGATATGCAAGCTCCTAATGGAGAAAAGTTAACAGTCCTAACCAGTAGTAAAACTTGTACCCAACAATAATGACCAACCAGCCCAGAAAGATACGCTCAGCAGTGGGGCTGGAGAGATTGCTCACCAGTTAAGCACACTTGCTGCTCTTAAAGAGAACCTGAGTTTGATTCTAGAATCCTGAGTGGCACACAACCACCTGTAACTAGCTTCAGGGTACCTGACCCCCTAATTTAGCCTCTGTGACTACCTACATACATGTGTATATATTGACACAGATGTACATATATACACAATTTTTAAAAATAATATGCCCAGTGGCACAAATATCTTGAGGATAATCAGCATCTGTATGATTGGTTACAAGGCTTACTCAGTTGGAAGGAATTTATGTTTGATGATATTTATATCATCACTATGCTGTGGAACAATCATTTTCTACACTATGAATCTGTATTACTTTCATTTGCTAATAACAAACTTATTGGCTGATAGCTGGGCAGGAAGAAATTGTGTGTGAGAGCCAGACTAGGCGAATTCTAAGAAGAGGAATGGCAGAATAAGAGAGTCACCAGCAAACACAGAGAAGCAAGATGAGAATGCCCTACTGAGAAAAGGTACCAAGACACAAGCTAAACACAAATAATAATTGTGAGTTAATTTAAGTGTAAGAGCTAGTTAGTAATAAGCCTGATCTATTGGCTGAGCATTTATAATTAATATAAGTTTGTGTGGTAATTTGGGAAGTGGCTGCCAGGTATTTGGGAACAGACAGGAAATGTCTGATTAAAAAACTATCCAAAAAATCTATTGCTGGAGAAGCCATAGACTCTAGAGAACTCTTTTAATAAATTGATAACTGCCAACTACCTTCTAAATATTTATTCCTATACCCATTGTAGTGGTTTGAATAAAAACATTCCCCATGGGCCCATAGGAAGCGACACTGTTAGGAACTGTGGCCTTGTTGGAGTAGGTGTGGTCTTGTTGGAGGAAGGTGTTGTGCTCAGTAGGGGCCGGCTTTGAGGTCTCAGATGCTTAAGGCAGGACCAGTGTGGCATTCTCTTCCTGCTGTCTACCAGTCCCGATGTAGAACTCTCAGCTCCTTCTCAAGCATCATGCTGCCTTCATGCCACCATGCTTCCCACCATGACAATGATGAACTAAACTTCTGAAACTGCAAGCCAGCCCCAGTTAAATGTTTTCCTTTATTAGAGCTGCCGAGGTCACGGTGGCTTTTCACAGCAGGAGCCGCCATAACTAAAATACCGATAGAAAGGTGCCACCCTCACTGCTCATCTAAGACACTTCATTTTTCAGCAGATAGAGACTATTACCACAGCTGGTCAAAGTGCAGAGAGGAAATGACCTTGAAATATGTCCATAACTGAAGAGAACATCTATGATACAACTCCTATACTCAAGACTCAGAGAACACTATGGAAGAGACAGCAGAAAGGTAGTAAGAGCCAGAGGACTAGAAAGGCTTCTGTGAAACAGCATCTTCTGGACCAGCCTGGGATGTTACATCAGTCATACACCTGCATGGATAGGGGAAGTTATCATTAAGAAAATTCAAAGAACAATATTCTTATATATAAATTAAAATTGAATCCCAAGAAAATATTAAACTGATCCACTGGAAAGAAAAAAAGAGACAAAAAATACAAAACAAATGAATGCAAAAGAAATGGAGGCAATAAATACAAAACAAAGTATATAACATATCAATAACATATCAATAAGTATTTTAAATATGAATACTATTAATGTATAAGTTAAGAATTTGGCAGCATGAAAGAAAAGCTATATGTCATTTACAAGACCTTCACTTCAAATGTTGTGATACTTACAGGTTAAATGTAAACTGATAGAACATGTTTGGGATCTAGGACTACACAGGAATTCTTAGATGACATGAAACACAAATGCTTTATACTAAAAGTCATAAACTGAAATAAAAGTGTTCAAACTTTTTCTTTGAGAAAATTCCAATTAAAGGAAGAATGACAGACTACAGACTCCAAGGAAACATTTTCAAAGCTGTATCTGGAATGTTGCATGAAGAGTCCACAGGCTCAAGACTAAACAGACAATCCATCTGGTGAATGGGCAAAGCTGTAAGCAGATATCTTAGTAAAGAGGACCCAGTTAGAAACTACATGCAAAGAGATCAGCATCATTAGTCACTAGAGAAAAACAAATTAAAGTTATAATGAGATATTACATCCATAGTAGAATGTCAGAATAAAAAATGAAATTAGCATAATTTTAAAGTCATGAAGCACTGAAAAAACTAACACAAAATATTATAAGCACACATACAATTACCATGCAGCTGCATCTTTGCTGCTTTTAAATGTCTGAAGAAATGCAGCTTTAAGAAGGTCCCAGGGAAACAAGCCTCTTGGTGCTTCCGGGGCTTTGAGAATATCTCTCATTTTACTCCCAGCACCAACAATGGTTTCCTTTCAACTCTTGAGACTGTTGAAGTGTTTGTGTATGTGTGTGTGCGTGTGTGCGTGTGCGTGTGCGTGTGCGCGCGCGCGTGTGTGTGTGTGTGTGTGTGTGTGTGTGTGTGTGTGTGTGTGTGTTAATACATTTTATACTCCCCTGCTGAGAATGTCACTGGTTTGTGTCCTCTTATCACCAAAGCAATTGCTTAAGTGTTTGTCCTCAGCCTTCCTTTGGTGGACACATTCTTACAGAGTGAGAGTCAGCTGTAGCCCTCAGCGCTGGGCCTCTTTTGATGACTGTAAACAGTTCTGAACACTCTTAGGAGACAGTACTCAACCAGGGAAGTTGACCACTGCTAGCTTCCCCCTCAGCACAACAGCGTGGAGCATGCTGCTGGGGTGGAGTTTGCAAAGAGAGTATGCTCACATCTCTAGCAAGTGTAGCAGCCTGTGACCCACAGCTTTAGCATTCTCCTTTTTGCCGCTGATTCTCTCTTCTGTAACTCTGCCTCTACTCTGACATTTTAGACTCAGACTAGTGTTTCCGTAACAGACTCTGCCACTTTAATACATTATTTCTGAGAGTGGACTCTCACTCTCAGTGTCTTCCCATCTATTCAAATGCTTCATAGATGACAACACAAGTCTGCTCTACTTTAATTAAGAGAGTATGTTTGTGTGTGTGAAGATGTAATGAGTCCCCTGTGAAAACTTTAGATTGATCCCACTTTGCCTAATGAGATTAGATTATTGGAGTTTTCTAATCGCTATGGAAGAAATATGACTGTAGAGTCATGTCTGCCAGAGATTAATACTCTTCTTTATCTTCCTATTTAGACTACAATAGAGGTTCCAAATGGGTGCTTCTTCTGTAAGAGAACCCCAATGTTCACTTAATATCCGGCGTCTCAACCAAGACCAGCTTTTTTCTGCTTGAATTGGATATTTTCATCCTGTTTAATAAATTATCATAATTTCAGCAGGGTTTTCGTTGTTCCTAGAGGTAGAAACCTATTGCTGTGACGATGGGACTGTCAGATGTTAAGCTAGCTCCCAGTAAGCATGCTGTACTGTTCTTACCAAAGGATGCCCTCAGGTGTTTGCCCTCAGTCTTTCTTCAAAATGATTTCATGAAAATAACTCCAAACACACTTTTGGGAGGACACCATCATAGAGGGATTCCATACAACTCACTCTGTGAATGTGGACTGTCTCATAGCTATGAATGACAAGGAGAAAAATAGCATTTATTTTATAAGTACCATTTACTAATTCCACAACCTTATCAAAACCAAAATTGAACAATGACAATCCTCACTGTTGTAGTCGCTACTACTGTTACTTCATTTAACTTATAGCTCAAAACCCTAATACCATATCCTTCTATTTTCTACCAAATCAGAAATTTAATATACTAGAAAATTAACCAAATTACTTTCATGGCACTGGCATTGTCTATGACTTTATATAAACCAGGGAAAAGAAGTATTGAACAGGCTTAGTATCCAGCAAAAGTGAGGAATTGTAGCATTTCTAGGGATACATGCTGCCAACATTAATTGAGTCTGTACACTTGTGTATGAACTTGAATGGTCTATCAATGTTCAATCTGTAAATGCTTCCATTTGCGTAATTGTCACTGCCACAACATAACACTTGAGTCAGGAGCTTTATTTTAAAAAGAGGGTCACTTAGACCCCTTTGGGAAGCTCTGTGCTGGCTTGATGCTGAAGTTTCTGTGAAATTCAGCAAGATAGTGTTGTGAGACAGGAACTCAGAAACCTGGGAGGGGCTGTTCTTGCTCTTTCCTAATGACCTTCTCCTAGAGAACTAACA
>CABHPR010157341.1:28900-57004 GCA_902168415.1 Peromyscus melanophrys | reverse complement strand
TTGTCTTTAAATAGAGTTCTGTTCTGCCTTCTCATTGGTTGTAAACCCAACCACATGACCGTCTTGTCACTGCCTGTCTGTGGTCACTCCACGTCTTCTATGGTTGGTATTGAGATTAAAGGCGTGTGTCTCCAATGCTGGCTGTATCCTTGAACACACAGAGATCTACCTAGTTCTGCTTACCAAGTACTGGGATTAAAGGCGTGCACCACCACCGCCCTGGCTTTCCCTATGGCTTGTAATAGCTCTGACCCCTAGGCAACTTTATTTATTAACATACAAATAAAATCACATTTCAGCACAAATAAAATACCACTATAATAAATGTTCAAATAAGTTAAGATAAACAGAAAAGGAGTTTCCTAGTCAAGAGGCCACACACTGTACTTTAACTCTGATCAAGTGTGAGACCCGCTTCTCTGAAAGTCTCAATTTATACTCTAGCAGTGGTGTGTGGAATGTCTTCTCTGACGAAAAAGATAAAAGAGATTCTCTTCTCACTATCTTCAAAGTCCTTGCACTGTGTGTGTGTGTGTGTGTGTGTGTGTGTGTGTGTGTGTGTGTGTGTGTGTATGTGTGTGTGTGTTGTCAGGCTTGGCAACAGTCAGTCACCTTTGTCCCCTGAACATCTTGTTGGTCCAGCTCCTCATGTTATTAAAGTGATGAGCATTGGGTGACTATGGATAGGCAGTTCTGGATGGCCTTCATATCTGGCAATGTTGTCTTCTGAGTAGAAACAAGAGCTAAAGATCCTGATGACTTGAACCTTCACAGTTTTGCCTTCTTTAGGACGCGGATGATTTTGTTTCCACTGTGTACATTGATAGAGAGTATGACTTGAGATGGAGAGTTCTGTGAACTGTTAATCTGGATCATAGGCTAGTTGGAACTGAATGATACTGCCTATACAATTTATAACAAAACCTGAAGTTGAATTATTTTACCAAGATATATAAAGTATAAAATGTACCTTCTATACCAATTATTTTCTATAAACAAGTTTTCAATCCCAAATAAACTATACATACTCACTGATAGCAGTAATTTTAACACCATTATCCTTACCATTTAATATGCAGCTAAATTAATAAGAAAATAAATGGCCAGCAACTTTTCATTGACCTTAGGAAAGCAGTTGTGACAAATTTCTTGTAAATTTTAGATCCTGAAGAACATTTTAAAGTGATTCTCATGACCTTCCTACATCAAAATATATATTAAAGACATTAATTAATGTGATTATATCTCTATCATCTATATATAAATAATATATCCATCTACTATATATGTACATATACACATACACACACATATATATGTGTCTGCCTATCACCTATGTACAGATCAGTATATTGTCTATTTTACGTGCCTATCATCTATGCATCTATGAATGTATGTAGTTTCTATCCATCTATCCATCTATCTATCTATCTATCTATCTATCTATCTATCTATATCTATCTATCTATTACCTACATACCTATCTGTATCTATCCAAGCAAGATTGGTTACCCAATACAGAAGAAATACCTGAACCACCATTGCAGATTGTGTCTAACCAGCAATCCCACTTTGTATTTCAAATGACATTTATATTCATGAGCACAAGATTATAAGCTGCCACTCACTTCCTCATAGTCTGATGAATTCAGTAAAATTAATTTCTATCTACTTAACCTTAAATCATTCAACATGCTAATTTCTTGCTCTTTGGTTGAACAGAAGTCTGTTTTTTTATGCTTATTCTAATGTAAAACCTGTAAATGTTAAAGACATGAAAATACTAATATGGTGTTTGGAAAACAGAATGTGTCAAATTGTCACCAGTGATAATAGTAAGTCAGTAAAATCTGTATGATTTTAATTCTAATAAACAAGATATATGTTTGCTTGAATATGAGACAGCAGAGCAAAAAGTGTCCCTATTTGAGATGCAATAAAAACTTATCTTTTGATGAAGCAGTATATAAGATTTGTTATCAGTGATAGATTTATGGCCAGCTAATTTGTGAAATAAATGAACTTCAGTGATTGAAATCTATCCTAAGTTTTAAAACATACCTCACAATGCTCTTTGATGTTGCCAGTGGGGTCCAATTGCTCATAGCAGGTGGTTCGCAATACTTTTGATAGGAAAGAACTGTGGGTTCATCAAGGTTTCATCAAGGTGGGGATGTTTGTCCATTCATCCAACTTTTTTATTAGTGTTGTAGTAATAACTTTGTGAGCAGAAAGACCCCTTCTTGTGTTGTTGTTTTCTACGTTTTAAGAAATTCTTTTCCTTTTTTTAAAAATTTTAATATATTTATTTATTTTACAACCTGACCACAGTTTCCCCTCCCTCTTCTCCTTCCACCTCCTCTCCATCCCCACTCAATCCACTCAGCCTCTGTTTCTGTTCAGAAACTGGTAAGCCTCCTATGGGTACCAGTAAAGCATAGCATATCAACTTGTGGTAAGACTAAGCACCTCTGTTTGTATTAAGGGTGAGCAAGGAAACCCAGTATGAGGAATAGGTTCTCAAGAGCCAGACAAAGCATGAGGGACATCACTTGCTCCCATTGTTAGGAGTCCCACAAATAGACCAAGCTATACAACTGTCATATATATGTATAGGGTTTAGGTGGGTCCCATGAAGGCTCCTTTATTTTGGAGTCAGGCTCTGTGAGTTCCTATGAGGCAGGTTAGTTATTTCTGTGGGTTTTCTTGTGATTTCCTTGACCCCTCTGCCTCCTACAATCCTTCCTTCCTCTCTTCAGCTGGATTCCCCTAGCTCAGAATAATGTTTGGTTGTGAGTCTCTATATGTTTTCATCAGTTACTGGATGAAGGCTCTTTGATGACAGCTGGGGTAATCATTAATGTGGTCATAGGAGATGGCCAGTTCAGGCTATGTATCCACTATTGCTAGCAGTCTTAGCTAGGGTCATCCTTGTAGATTTGTGGGAGTTTCCTTGGCATCCGGTTTCTATTTGACCTCAAAAAGTTCTCCTTTCTAGTCATCTCTTTCAGTGCTCTCCCCCTTCACCCTCCCTCAACTCAACCCATCAAGTTCTCATGCCCCCCAACCCCAGTCTACCCATAAGATATCTTTTATTTCACATTCCTAGGAAGATCCATGCATCCCCTACTTGAGCCTTCCTTGTTACCTAATCACACTGCGTCTGTAGATTGTAGCATGGTTATCCTTTACTTTACAGCTAATAGCCACTTATAAGTGAGTAAATATAATGTTTGTCTTTCTGGATCTGGGTTACCTCACTCATGATGATTTTTCCTGGTTACATCCATTTGCCTTCAAATTTCCTGATGTCATTGTTTTTAACAGCTGAGTAATACTCCATTGTATAAATGTAACACATTGTCTTTATCTCTTCTTCTGTTGAGGGGCATCTAGGTTTTTTCCAGGTTCTGGTTATTCAAGAATAAAGCTGCTGTGAACATAGTTGAGCAAGTATCCTTGTGGTATGATTGAGCATCCTTTGGGTAAAAGTCCAAGAGTTAGGTATCTCTGGGTCTTGAGGGTAGATTGATTCCCAATTTTCTGAGGAACCACCTTATAGATTCACAAACTGGCTGTACAAGTTCGCACTGCCACCAGCAATGGAGGAGTGTTTCCCTTGCTTTATATCCTCTCCAGTATAAGCTGTCATTTCTATTTTTGATCTTAGCCATTCTGACAATGCTAGATGGAATCTCAGAGTCATTTTGATTTGCATTTTCCTAATGGCTAAGGATGATGAATAATTCTAAGTGTCTTTTGGCCATTGAGATTCTTCTGTTAGAATTCTCTGCTTAGGTCTGTACCCAATTTGTTAATTAGATTATTTGTTTTTTGTTTTTGCTTATGTTTTTTGATGTCTGGGTTCTTGTGTTCTTTATATATTTTGGAGATCAGCCCTCTGTCTGATGCGGAGTTGTTGAAGATGTTTTTCTACTCTGCTGGCTGCCATTTTGTCTTATTGAGCTTTTCTTTTGCCTTATAGAAGTTTTTCAGCTTCAGGAGGTCCTATTTATTGTCAGTCTCAGAGTCTGTGCTACTGGTGTTATATTCAGGAGGTAGTCTCCTGTGCCAGTGAGTTCAAGGCTATTTCTCCCTTTCTCTTCTATCAGGTTCAGTGTATCTTCACTTACGTTGTGGTCTTTGATTCCACTTGGAATTTCTGAGTTTTGCTCAGGGTGATAGATATGGATCTACTTGCATTTTCTACATGCTGATATCTAGTCACCGCAGCACCATTTGTTGAAGATGCTTTCTTTCCTTCATTGTTTAGTTTTGGCTTTTTGTCAACAATCAAGTGTCCAAGGTGTGTGGATTTATGTCTGGGTCTTTGATTTGATTCCATTGGTCAGTGTATCTGTTTTTATGCCAATACCATACTGGTTTCATTACTATACCTGTGTAGTAGAGTTTGAGATCAGGGATGGTGACACCTCTGGCAGTTCTTTTGTTTTACAAAATTCTTTTAGTTATCCCAGAGTTTTTGTTTTTCCATGTGAAGTTGAATATTATTCTTTCAATGTCTGTTAAAACATGTGTTGGAATTTTGATGGGGATTGCATTGAATCTGTACATTGTTTTTGGTAAAGTGGCCATCTTTACTATCTTAATCCTACCAATCCATATGGATCTTATAATATCTTCTCCAATTTCTTTCTTCAAAGACTTGAAGTTCTTGTCATACAAGTCTTTCACTTGCTTAGTTAGAGTTATCCCTAGATATTTTATATTTTTTTGTGGATATTGTAAAGGATGTTATTTCCCTGATTTCTTTCTCGGCCCTTTTATCATTTGTATATAAGAGGGCTAATTTTTTTTTTTTTTAGTTAATTTTGTAACCAGCCACTTTGATGAAGGTGTTTGTCACCTGTAGGAGTTCCTTGGTAGAATTTTGGGGGTTGCATAAGTATATTATCATGTCATCTGCAAATAACGATACTTAAATTTTTCCATTTCTTTTAGATTTGGCAATTTTTAAAAAATAAATTTATTTATTTATTCATTTATTTATTCATTTTATATCCTGGCTGCAGTTTGCCCTCCATACTGTCCTCCCATTTCCTGCCCCTACCCTGCTCTGTTCCCACGCCTCAATCCACTCCTCATGGATTTCTGTTTAGGAAAGGGCAGGTCTCCCATGAGTATCAACAAAGCATGGCATATCATATTGCAGTAAGACTAAGCCCCTCCCCATGTATTAAGGCTGGTAAGGTGACCCAGCCAGTAGGAGAAGTAGGGTCCCAAAAGCCAGTAAAAGAGTCATAGATAGCTCTTCCTCCCACTGTTAGGAGTCCTGTGAGGACCAAGCTACACAACTGAAACATATATGCAGAGTGCCTAGGTCAGTCCCTTGCAGGCTCCCTGGTTGTCTGTTCTGTCTCTGGGAGCCCCATGAACCATGTTTAGCTGGTTCTGTGAGTTTTCTTGTGGTACTCTTGACCCTACTGGCTCCCGCAAGCCTTCCTCCCCCTCTACTGCAGGCTTCCTTACTTCTTGATTATTTTTTTAAGTTAAGTTCCATTCAGAGGAAGAAAGATACAATATTTGAAAAGGTACAGTTGATGGGTTTATGCAGACAGGATTGTAGCTTAAAATACCACAGTGGAAATGTCAATAAACATGGGAAATTGATTCAGCTACAGAGAAAAATAACATTTCATGCTGATGTTAGAAGAGCTGTGGAACAATAGAAATTAGGAAGGGAAGTTCTACTGAGGAAATGAGGTAGAGCAAAGATGGCACCCAGGCTCTCATTATGAAAGGTGGTGGTGAAGTGTTAATGTGATTCTTATATTCACAGGGTCAAAATGCCCTCAGGTTTTATTATATTTTTTTTTTGCAATTCCTATTATGCCTCAACTGCCTTCCTAATTTCCTGGAGGTCTGGGCTATTTGATACAGATTTCAGAGTTTGAGACTCACTTAGGCTTCCCTGTCTGATAGATATGCTACCTTCTGCACCATTTAGACACTGAGAAGTTAGAATATGGTTGCTCTGAGTCCAAATGCTCACAGCATAAAATAAATGACTACTTTAAATGCTTAATACAACAAAGTAATGGCAAGAACACCACTAATAATAATTATATGAGCTAATTGATAATATAATTCCATTTTGATTTATTAAAGAATATAATTAAATTAATTGAACTCATTTCTGATACTTCTACAAAGAGGTTGAAAATACGTGTAAGGGGCTGAAGAGATGGTTAAGTCAATAATGTTCATGCCAGACAAGCATGAGAACTTGAGTTTGGATTCTCAGATACATGTAAATGCTGTACACAGTGGCATGTGTCCATAAGGATCTCTGGAGCTTACTGCCAGCAAGCCTAGGTTATTCCGTGAGTTCCATACATACCGTGGGAGACTATGTATCCATAAATGAGGGGGAAGAAATTAGGTGTTGAACTAATTTCTGGGCTTCACATGCATTTATGCTTATGTACACACATACCTTCATGAGCACATGCTTTGTGTGAACATATACACCAAAAACTAACACACATAAACAAATATGTATAAAAATATATTATGCTTGTAAAGGCATGGACTATATTAAATGACAAGGATTAGAAGGGTAACTGTCCTTGCAAACTAAAATCTGCCTGAGATTTTAGCAGAAAACAGAACCCCAATGTCTGACGGATGTAAACTCTGTACTGTGGATAGTTCTTTTACAGAAAGCATGAATTTAATTCTAGGAGTGTCACTAGTAATTTGTGAATTCATTGCTGTCTTTGGTTTCAGGGGACCTAACTGCACTGAAAGAAAGAAAAGTTGATAATTAAGAGAGTGGAAGAAAAGAGGCTGTGTTAGAGTGTGGGATACAAAGGAACACAGTCTAATATGAAGAGAGTAGAGGCCAAAGATGAATTAGGTTACTATCGAAGTGTGGGCATCACCCACCTTCAATTAGCCAATGGAATTCAGTAATTTTACTGAGAAAAAGTCTCACTGTGAAACTGCAGATCCAATGTCTCAAAGCTAATTCTCCTTTCTTACAAGTTTGACTTGAAGCAATATTCCCAGGAGAGTTTATGTCTTACAATATCTGACCCAGTAAATGTATACTGTAACATGGTATTAAATCCAAAACCATTTGAGCTGCATAATATCATCATCAATATTTTGTCAGGAAGAGTGATTTTTCTCAACTTTTCCATTATATGAAAAAGTAAAGTTATCTATTCAATGCATCATAGCTATGCTTATGTAAAGTAGATATCTTGCAAATGTCAACAATTTTCCTCTCCATCTCTAGGCAATCAGAAAATAAATCAGAGCACAAACAGAATTCACTTTCATGGTGTATATATAAACTACATAATCAAAAGTATTGTCATGAAGCTGTGTTCAGCCAGACCTACTCCCACCTTTGTGAAAGTATGCTGCAGCATGTCTCCCTGACCTCCCTATTTGTGACTTTCCCCGAACTGGCCCGATCTAGCCCAGGCCCCACTTCTAATGACCCTGCCTAGACCAGCAAATCGTGTCTATACCAGAAACAACCTGTAGGTTCCTGCCAGAAGCCCCATATCTGCCACCATCCACCGGTCCCTTCTGTCCCTCATTCAACTTCTTTATACAGCCAGACAATGAACCACCTTCTAGAAAATCTAACACAGTGAGTCTACTTGACCTCCCCAACTGTCAGATCTTGCCCTGGATCCAATTTCAGAGCCAACCTAGTCTGGCGTTTCTGGCCTGTACAATAATGGAACTCTAGGCTTCTGCTAGAACAATACCTAACCAACAGCACAGGTCCTTCCTATACCACATCAAAACTTTTGACCCAGCCAGATCTATCCCCCACTCCAGGCTTGGACCAGGAAACACATCCTGTATACCAGTCCAGTCCCTTCTATCCACATGAATGAAGTACACCCATGTAATATCCAACCTCTAGACCCAACTCACCCACATATCCAATTTTCCCTCTTCCTGCTATGTCCATATCAGACTTAAAATTCACAAAAAAAGCCCACAGCCCAAATCTTTTGAAAAAAGTACGAACAATATGAAACATCAATTTCATATCTTCTGTTCAAAACCTTCCAGTCCTGAACAGATGTTTGCCAAAGGGAGTGACCTAGATGAACTTCAGGACACAGAGGTTAAGATAACAAATCATAAACATTATAAAAAAATTAAGACTCAAAGAAACATCTCAATGAAATAGCTTTAGGAGAATAAATCCCTGAGTGATGCCCAAGAAAGCACAAACATACAGGTGACAAAAATGTTGAAGACAATGCAGGATGTGAGAATAGAATTCAATGAGGAGATAGAAACATTGTGAAGAGAACTGAAGCCGAAATAAGGAACAGAATTGAAAACCCCAAAAGATCACCTAGAAAACCCAAGGAAAGCCTATGAGTAGAATGAAGAAAGGAGAAGAAAAAATATCAGAACTCAAAAGTAGAGAATCTAGACCAAATAAGCAAGGGCTATGAAAACTTTAAAAGGAAAACACAGGAAAAGAACATACAGAAAATATGGGACTACATTAAAAATATCTTTGAATTATGGACGTAGATGAAGGAGTGGAATCCCAAGTCACTGACAATAACGTAGAACATGTATTCACCAAGACCCCAGAAGCAAACTTCCCCACACTAAGAAAAGACACACTTACGCATATATAAGAAGCATGCAGTCTTGTTTGAATCTTAGATGGTTTTTTAATAAAAAACCCAGAGCCAGATATCAGGGTGAAAGCTGAAAGATCAGAGAAGCAGAACAGTCAGCCACTAGATCTTACCTCTATGAAACCCTCAGCCTAAAGAGAGTGAGTTCCTGTTTCCTCTTGCCTTATGTACCTTTCTCTGCTCAGACATCACTTCCTGGGATTAAAGGCATGTGTGCTTCCCAGTACTGGGATTAAAGGTGTTTGCCACCACTCCCTGGCTCTGTGTCCAGTGTGGCCTTGAACTCACAGAGATCCAGATGGATCTCTGCCTCCCAAGTAATAGGATTATGGGTGTGTGCACCACTGCCTGACCTCTATGTCTAATCTAGTGACTGGCTCTATCCTTTGATCCTCAGACAAGTTTATTAGGGTACAGAATACATCACTACAACACAGAACACAAAATAGACAAGACCAGAAAATAAAATCCCTATTGCCTACCATAGTTAAAACATTAAGTATACACAGCAAAGAAAAAGCTAAAAGAAAAAACACAAGTCACTTATAAAGCAAAATCTATTATAATAACAGCCGATTTCTCAATGGAAACTTTGAAATCCAGAAGCACCCAGACAAGGCATTCCAAGTCATAAAAGAGAATGAAACAAATCCTAGAATTATATACCCAGCAAAACCATCTACTATAGTTGAAAGAGAAAGAAAAACTTTCCATGATATAAACAGCCTAAAGAATTATATCCAGTAATCCCTAAGGAAAATAGAGGAAGCAATATTTTGAGCTGAGGACATGAATGAGCACAGATAGCCAAGAGACTTCGGAAAGAATTACGCAGCTATAATTATTAAAACACAACATCACTTAAAAAAAACCCGCAATAGTCAACAAATGATGGCCACAACAAACACCTTTCAACATTAACTTTAAATATCAATGCCCTTAATACTTGAGTCAAAAACACTGACTCACTAAAAGGAGGAAGAAACAAATTCCATCTCTCTGTTCTCTGCAAGAAATACATCTTGGTTTTAAAGATAGGCAACACATTAGAGAAAAGAATGGACTAAAGGATTTCAATCAAATGGGACCAGGAAGCAAGCAGGTGTTGCTATCTTAGTATCTGACAAAATAGACTTCAGCTAAAACTAATAAGAGGAGATAAGGATGGACACTTCATCCTAATCAAAGGAAGAGTTAACCAAGAAGATATTACTATCCTAAACATATATTCACCAAGTTGGGGTGCCCAATTTTGTAAAAAAAAAATGTACTATTGGTTTTAAATCCAGTAATTAATGATTAAATTATTAAATGATTTTAATTAATAAATTTTAAAATTAAAAAATTATAATTACTTAATTATAGTAAAATTAAATAAATTAAATTTATTGTTATTTAATTATAATAAACTTAATTAGATAATATTAAATAATTAAATAAACCCAATAAGATTAATATCAATCTATTGATAGTAGGTTATTTCAATACCCCACTTTCTCCAATGCAAATAATCTGGACAAAGAACAAACCAAAGGAAAATCAGAACTAATTGACACCACACATCAACTGCACTTAGCAAATATCTTTGGAATAGACTATTAACACAGGAAAGAATACATATCTACTCAACAACAATGGGAAGTCCTCTAAAATAGACTACGTTCTATGACACAAAACAAACCAGTACAAAAGCAAAAGGATTGAAATGATCCCTTGTATCCTATCAGACCACAGTGCAATAAAATGTAAGATAGAAAGCAAACAAATCTCTAGCAAATACACAAACTCATAGAAATTAAACTAATGGAATTAAATGAAGAATGGGTCAGAGAAGAAACAAAGAAAAAAATTAACAAATGTCCTCAAAGTGAATGAAAATGGAAACACAATACAACAAAACCTCTGGAACACAATGAAAACAGTTCTACGAGGGAAATTAATAGCACTAAGTGCTTACATTTATAACAAGGAAATCACAAAGAGCTCAAATCAGTGACCTAATGATACAACTCAAAAATTTGGAAAAAAACAAGAATGAAAGTAAGGATATTTGAAAAAGTCTTAAGTAATCATAACATTAACTAATTACCAAAAAATCTATAATGCAAGTATATATAGTTTAAACAAAGCTTTCTCATATGGGCTAACAATTCTCTCTCAAAGAACCAAAGACCATTTATCAAAAACCCAAGCAAAAGGCTTATGAATCCCTCTTTTGAATTGCTCAGGGTTGTTCAAGAAGTTCCCAAAACATACAGGTTATATTTCTATGGGACTAAATTGCTTCCCTAGAGGTGGAAGGTAAATTTCTATGCTGACGACACTGTGCACTTCAGATATAGGGCCCAGAGGCCCCTGAGCTAGAACTGTCTTGATTACCTCCTCCCTGAGGACTAGCTTTCATGGCATTAGAAGGTGCTCTGCAAGTTTCCAAAGGCATGATAACAAACAGTCCCACCCAGTTAGGAAGCACATCACTGACTAGTAGGGCAGATAACTCAATGTGTGCAATATTGTCACACACACCTTGGTGCTAACCAGCAGCTCTATAATTGAACATATGATTCACTTTAAAAAAGGAACTTATGCCTAGTACAGAAAACCTAGTCAACTCCCCAGGGCTAGTGAAGCCATGGATCTTGGAGGAGAATTCATAGTCATCAATTTACCAAACCAGCATAATCCCTAACTATACTCTAAATGGGTGTCCTTGTACCCACAGTTAAGTGTAGTCCCTTCAAGGGAACTTCTCTTTTCAGCAGATGGGGACCACTATAGAAAATCCCAATTAACCAAAATACAGAGTTGTGGAGCCTAGTCCCAAGGGACACATCTCCAAAATAACCCCTAACTACCTGACATTCAGAGGACTTTGCAGGTTGAAATCACAGAAAGATTGTAAGAGCAAGAGTATCAGAGTATTGGGGAATCTGTTGTGAGATTGTATCTCCTAGTAATGTCAGAAGCTACACCCATGAAGTTTCACCAACATGACTGTTCAAACATGAACAGAACAATAACAACAATGAACATGGTAAATCGGATGTGGTAGTACACGCCTATAATCCCAGCCCTGGGAGAAAGAGTCATGTGAATCTCTGTGAATTTTTAGGCCAGCCTGATGTACATAGCAAGTTCCAAGACAGTCATAGCTACGTTATAGAGAGTCCTTGTCTCAGAAAAAAAACACACACACACACACACAGAAAACAAATAACCAAACAATAACAACAAAAATAGATATGCCAAAGTGAACAGGTGAACAACCATAAAGCCTCAACTATTGTAGAATATTATTTTTAGGTGTGTTACTTTTGTTTATGTTGCATTTGTTTAACTCTGTGAAGCTGTGATACTTTGCCTGTCTAAAATACCTGATGATCTAATAAAGAGTTGAATGGCCAATAGCAAAGCAGGAGAAAGGATAGGTGGGACTGGCAGGCAGAAAGAACATATAGAAGGAGAAATCTCAGAGAAAATGGTAGAAGTAGCCAGAGAATAGCAAGCCATGGAGTAAGAGTAAGATTTACAGAAGTAAGAGAAAGGGAAAAGCCCAAAGGCAAAAGGTAGATTGGATAATATAAGTTAAGGAAAGCTAGTAAGAAACAAACCAAGTTAAGGCCAGGTATTTATAAGTAAGAATTAACCTCCCTGTGTGATTTATTTGAGAGCTGAGTGGCCAGCCCCGCAAAAGAGCAAAATAAACAACACTCAACAAAGAAGTACAGGCAACTAAAGAATACTGAAAGTAGCCCTCTGAATGTGGGTGACAGTTGTGTGGCTTGGACAGTTTGTGGGGCCCCTGGCAGCGGGACCAGGATTTATTCCTAGTGCACGAACTGGCTTTTTGGAACCCATTGACTATGGAGTGATACCTTGCTCAACCTTGATGCAGTAGAGAGGGGCTTGGTCATGCCTCAACTTGATGTACCAGCCTATGTAGACTCTCCATGCTCCCCATGGGAGGACTTAGCCTCTCTGAGGAGTGGATGGGGGAGGTGGAGGAGAAGCAGGAGGAGGGGAGGGAGAGGGAACTGTGGTTGGAATGTAAAATAGAAAAAAAATTATAAAGAAAAAAAAATGCTGAAAGTGGAACAAACGTGCTTCCTCAGGAAGAGCACACCAATTGTTTATACAATATCAAGTGGTCAACACTGAAAACATATATACAAATAATACCATATCAGCCTAGCAGGATAAATATATACATATGCATATATATATACATATGCATATATATGTGTGTGTGTGTGTGTGTGTGTGTGTGTGTGTGTGTGTACGTACGTATGCACTCAATTAATAAATAAAGGGTTCATAAATTTGAAAGAGAGTGAGGAAGCTTGATTGCATGGGAGAGTTTGGAGGGAAGAAAGGAAATGGAGAAGTGATAATATAATCTCAAAAATAAAAGAAAAATATAAAAAACATAAAAAATAAAAATATAAGCAGTCTTTGTACAAAAGAGCCTGTGTTCAAACCTTTATTTTTTGTGTGTGTCTTATGCACTTACAGTTTTGCTTATCAAGGTCTAAAAAGTCAACTCGAAAGCTAAAACAATCGCTCTATGAGCTAGTTGGTTTTTGTTGCTATAATCAAATACTTCACAGTAATAGCTTAGAAACGTGGGGGATTGTTTAGGGTTCATAGTTTCTGTGGTTGCTTGAATCTACATGCTCACATATAACATTGTGGTGGTGTAAGCCAGGGTTGAAGAAGGGAAGCAGGGTGGGAGGAAAGGTGTCAGGTATGTGCTTTCAAGGCATACCTCCTGTAACTTGCTTTCTCCAGCGAGGCTTCTTTCTCAAGATTTCTACTACCTTCCAAACAGTACTGCCAGGTGGATACAAAGCATTCAATATATGAACCAGAAGAAGTTCACATAGATGAGACTGTAGTATAATGCTCTAATAATTATGTATACTGAATATGTACTTGGTTTTGTTTCCTCTTTGATAAAACTAGGCACTGTACCTAGGGTCTCAGGATTGAATGTGGGCGTTCTACCGCTGAGTTACAATGCATCAGAGAATAGATGCTAAAAGCTGCATTGATTTCTATCTCCCAAAATATATTTCCTATAGTATTGTCCAAGGAGCAAAATAAAATACACAGAACACATGCATCTATAACCACACATACCTATACAAAAATAAACAGCAACAAGATTTAATAATAATATGAAGGTTTTATGCATGAGAGACAGACAACTGTGCATTGATGCAAGTCCTGGGTGGGATGGCCTTAGGGATATGTTAGGTTAAAGTCACATGTTCACATGCATATGAAAAGTAAACCAGTATTACAGACGTCATGAAACCTATATTCATTACTACTTTCAGATCTTTCAGGAACTCCATCTGTTTTCCATATGGCACACTACTACTTCGGATTCCCACTATTGGCTTACAGGATTCTTCTTTTCCTCCTTGCCAACCCTTTTTGATCTTCTGTATTTGGATCGTAGTGACTCTAACCAGGAGAAGTGAAGTCTCAAGGTGGGCTGAATTCACCTTCCCTGGTGACTACTGATGTCAAGCATGTCTTCCTGAACCTGCTGCCTGTTTGTACACTTGTCTCTGCAAACTGTGGTCTTCTCTTTTTAAAGAAGAAAAAAAGTCGTGCAAAAGTCTGATTAAAATATGATAGGATATTGTCTTTTAGAGTTTTGTTTGAAAGTCAAAAGTGTTATGCAGTGTAAAAGGTAATGAGGTAAATTGGCATTTCATGTGAGTAGACAGGAAATTACATTTCTTTGATATCTTTATTTATTCTCTGCTGTGTTAATGTTTCCCTAGAAACTTTGTAATTGAGATATAAGACATACAGTCATTATCAGATGCATATCTCATTTTAGTAACCAATTGCATTATCCTGTTACAATATCTCATTTTAATATTGCATTATAATATGATTAACAAAGGGAAGAAATTCTACTATCCTAACCCTCAATCACAGACTTCCTGCAATCTCATATGTGTGGACTGTGACTTTATCAGTGATCTCATGGACCCATGCTCCCTAACACAAACTTTATGGGGGACAGGAAGACAGCAGCATCCTTGAGTTTGGGTTTCCTCTTCTCCCAGGTTAGTCCCACATTTCTGTAGAGAGGGGGTTTTACTAACAGAATTGTCTGTCTGTATATATTTCAGAATTGCCTGTATATATTTCAGAATTGTGACTGATATGTTGACACAAAAAGTGTTTGGGCACCAGGAAAAGAACAAAAATATTTAAAGAGAGTAATCTGAATATCTTGAACGTATGTACGTGAGATGTTGTCTCCTGCCCAGCTCCTTTATTATATATTCACATTTTGTTGAACAACTTTTTTGGTAACTTAAAATGACATTATACTTCTCTGATCTATTTTTTTATTTAAACCAGCATATCATTGTTAGCATATAATGATACATAAGTAATCTAATAAGCTTTGAGTTTCAAGAGTCTCCAACTCCAAGGTCACTGGAATAAAACTCTTTTTGTAGTTTGTGTTGTATGGAAATTTTGAGGAGCAATAACCAAAACGTTATCCTTATAGCAATCTAAAACTACAATAATGGGAAATGATTTATTCAAGTTATGTATACTATGAATGTTATAAAACCTTATACTAACAATTATAATTTTACCAAGTTTCTATATTAACAACTGTATAATTGCAATTAATGCAGAGAGATAAATTAATAAGATCCATATTTTAAAAGGTTATACTTTAGATAAAATTTTATCTGGTGTCAGAAATTGAACCCAAGACCGAATGCATATTAAGCATAAATGCTTCTACTGAGTAATACAATTCCTCACGCTTCTTTTTCTGTCTCTGTATTTCTGTTTCCAGATCAGAAAATTATACTACATAGTAATAGTAACAAATTGCATAACTTTACTGTGTAGGAAACGAATGAGAAAATAATATCACTCACATTTCTATAAAATAGATTTATAAAATATGATCTTAAGAGTTATAATCCTATGAAGTATCAGCTTGTAATATTTTAGAGCCACTTAAATACGAACAAATGAAAAAAATTCAAATCACAATTACTTTACAAGGAAAAGGATGTAACATTTGTGCTATTGTTTCTTCTTGTGATGACCCTGCCTGCAACAATCAACTACTGTAATTGCACTATCTACAAATAGAACATGATATGGAGAGTTAGTTTGCAATTTATATTAAAATGATTTATAGTTATAAAACACATTCTAAGTAATGCAGTTCTATAAAGTTTCCATATGGTCATCACACAATCTCTTAATAGAAAAAGAAAAACTCAAAGTTATTTTAGTAAAAAAGAGAAGCTCTCTTGCTCTGGTTCTGAAGTGGATTTGTTAAAATGTGGATCACCTCAGGCAACTGTCATTAGTGTGTGGATGCTTCTCATAGAGAGAAGATGGGCCAGCCTAGGAAAATGCCTGTCAGGGACATGAGGAAGGAGTTTCTTTTGCATGTTTTCACAGTAGGATGAGTAGTAGTGGCTCTTCCCAAGAATTATTCTAAGGGGTGTTCCAGTACCATCAAATACATTATCGAAAGGCAAGCCATGTCTGGGATACCTGCTCAGTTGGGTGCTCTGAGACAAGTTCTTTCTTGTTGCTAGAGCTATGGAGCTGGCTATGAGAGGGATGTCTCTCATTGTCTTAAGCTACAAATAGACAGGAATGTGATATCTTTTGTTCCTCCTTTTCATAAAGTAGCCATTGATAGCCTAAGCAAAAACTACACTCCTAAGATGGATCTCAATTAGCAGAATTCTTTTGTGAACTTATTTACCTTTGTTAATACTTTGTGGAGGAGTTCTTTGTCTTTATGCATACTAAACAAAAGATTGTTATCTATTCTTGATAGTCCCTCATGTTGGACATCTGTAAGAGTTCTCATAACCTTCACATGTCAAATGAAGCCACCTACAGTATTTACAAGAATGGTCCAAGTTTGGGGAGAATGCTTACTGTGTGACTCACATGGAGGTTACCAACCAACCTCCCATCATAAGCCTGCTCAGATTATCTGATTTCTAAGATATCTATAAATCTATTGAACAGAGAAAACCTGATATCCCAAACTTAAACAGAGCAGAGTTTTAGAATGTCAGTGGCAGCTGATCACTTTAGAAATTCTCTTAATTTTATCATGTAATGAGGGGTTAAAAATTAAAATATATTTCATTTCATTCAAAGATATAAAAAAGATCTGAAACATACTTCATAAAACAATGAAATAATGTACGTTTGTACATGAAGACAAACAATATAATCATCTCTGGAGCATATAGCAAAACTTCTCCATCTTGATTAAATGGGTAGATTAAATGTACTTTTCTTTTCTGTCATCATTTTTTAGTGGTATGCTTGAAAAAAGTATAGTAAAATATCTACCCTTATAATTTAGTTTCTAGCTTAATTTTTGCTTCAATTATGTAAATCTGCTTTCACAAATTTCTCAGTATGTAGCATACTGTGTTATTTCTCACTTAAATAATTGATGTTTTAATTACCACAAACTATATTTCCAAGGAGAATTTTTATTGGACTTTATATATCTTGTTTATAAAATGCCTATGTATCTAATAAGTAAAATTATATAAACAGAAATAGAAAAAATAGATTTTCATTAACTATATGCCCAAGGGGATATTTATTTCCTGGACTACTGTGAATTTTATTTCTAAAAAGTTTGAATATTGTAAAAGTTAAAAATAGATATCACTCAAATATTGATGATATTTTTGTAGAGGATAGGGATGTGTACATTTTAAATTATTACTGGAAATAGATAAATTTAGGGAAAAATTGGAGGGTTCTGTCTGAACATGTTGGCTCATACTTATAGTCTCAGCACTCAGAAAACAAAGTCAAAAAGTTCAGGAGTTGGAGACCAGCCTGGGCTATAGATTTTCAAAAAATTTATAGAATGAATTTTCCTACATGTTTTCTTAGCTCCATGCTAATAATTTTCAAGAAATATGTTGATGGTAGACACCAAACACAAATGAGGGTTTACACAGGAATGAAAGAATGAACATACAAAGGTGTAGCCTGGAAGGTTCCATTCCTAGGCACCCATAGTCAAAGAATCTCCATGAAGTTACCTGGCCTGTTAGTGCCCAGGAATGTAATATGAATTTTTAAAGGTCTTATTAATAAAAACAAAACTGGAGCTAGGTATTGGGGTGAACGCTGAAAGATCAGAGAAACAGAAACAGCCACAGCTTCCTCACATTGCCAATTCCTCATCCGATCTCATTTCCTCAAACTGGAAGCCTCTGTGTTCTCATCCAAATGGATCTCCACTGAACTGCTGCTAAAAGCTAAAAGCTTAAAAAGGCTCTAGTTCCTGTTCCTCATGCCTTATATACCTTTCTGCTTCCTGCCATCACTTCCTGGTATTAAAGGCTTGTGTCACCATGCCTGGCTGTTTCCAGTGTGGCTTTGAACTCACAGAGATCCAGACGGATCTCTGCCTTCAAAATGCTAGCATTAAAGGTGTGTGTGTGTGCCACCATTTTCTGGCCTCTATATCTAGTGGCTGTTCTGTTCTCTGACCCCAGATAAGTTTATTAGGGTGCACAATATTTTGGGGAACACAATATTACCACAAAGGAAGAATGTGTCTTCTATCCAAATGAGTTCATGATCACTGAGCCTTAGGTTGTTGACACTAGATGACAATTACAAATTAACTTTTCATAGTCTGTAACATGGGGATCACACATTTTTTCCCCCAATGGGCTCTTCAAAACAGAGAATACACTTCATCTGGGAACTATTTGATGGTTCTGGGACTAGAACATGCATATCATGTCATGAGTGACCACTCCCACATCAAGACTTTGGTCAAATTCCTTGTAATAAATTTGCTTGTCAAGACTTTCTTCTGTTTGTGAATAACTGAATGCATAAAGTAATATTTTATCAAAATTTGTATATTAACTTTAAAATGCAATGAATAATACAAATATTTACTTTAGCAGATTTTAACTAAAATAAAATAAACATTTATACATGTGTTTTCTGAGCAGATATTCAAAACATTTCATCTACCCTACTGTATACATTTTCACAAGATATAATGCAAAATTAGATTAATATATACATCTCATAAAGATTGACTTAGGTAGTTAACATCAATAAACTTACATTTTTGTCTCTTTTATGTTTTCTTTTGCTTTGTCTTTGAAATGGAGTTTTCTTATGTAGCCCATGTTGACTTGGAACTCATAATCCCTCTGCTTCATTCTCCTAAATCCTGGATTACTAGTGTATATCACCCTGACTTATAAATCTTATCATTTCTTGATAAAATTTAAAGAATATTCCATGTTGAGAAAAACAATGCATTATTGTAAACCGTGTTTACCCTAGTTTGCCCTGGTTTGCCCTGGAGCAACAGAACTCATTCCCTCCTACTGTAACAATGGATTTACAAAGCATTCCCACCCTCCTTGCTTCCTTACTATTATTCCCTTGTAACTACCACTCCATACTCCTATGACATCAACACTTTTAATTTTCACATATGAGCAGATCATCTGGTACTTGGAAGACTGTAAGTCACACAGTTAGAGGAAGTGCGAATCAATGTGACTATTATGGAAAATAATATGGAAACTCCTTCAAAAACCCTTTAAAGTAGAAGTACTTTATGACTGAGCAGCATTACTATTGAGATTATTCCTAAAAGAACGATCAGTGTATCAAGAAGATACACCTGTATTCCCACGTATTACTTTTTACGATAGCCAGGATACTAATTCAAACAAACTGTTTATCAGTGGGTGAGTGGATAGAGAAAATAAGATGTGTATATGTGCCATACATGCACACACGTATGTAATAAACACTATTCAACTATTACAAACATTAAATACTAACAATTGTTACAGAATGGATGGACCTTCATGACAGAATGTATTATGAAATAAATCAGATGGCAAAGTATCTTAGAGTTTCTTAAAATTATTCTCTGATGTACTCTACCTTCCAAGTCTGGTTAATAATACACTCTTCTGTTTTATAGTTCCCATTTCTCTGGCTAAATTTCTTGCCAGTTCATTAATCATAATCATATTTTTCATAGTTCCTTGAACATATATGGAATGCCTGCTTTAAAGCCCTTACTTGTTCATTTAAATGTATGAGTCAACATGCACTGACTTACTTTTATTTCATTTTTATTAGTATTAGTCCAATTTTCCTCCTTTTTGTGTACATCTTAAAAAATAAAAGCAACATACATTAAGTCTTGATTCAGTAAGGACTCAGGAACTTGGTGTTTGGTTAATAATAAAACAATCTAAAAAAAAAAAAAAAAAAAAACCTCCTCCACTCCTCCACATCTAGTGCTTTGCCATACTATCACATTAAAAACATGATAAAAGCATACAGAGATGGCACAGCAGGTAAAATTTTTTGATTCTCTTACAGAAGACCCAGGTTTGTTTTCCATCACCCATGTGGTGGCTCACAATATAACTGTAGTTTCACAGAGTCTTATGTCCTCTTCTGGCCTCCTCAGGCACGACATATATGTGGTGCACATACATGAGGGCAAGTAATCATTCAAAAACTAAAACATACATGGATCCAATTTTTAAAAATGACTAAAATGAGTGCTAGAGAGATGGTTCAGTGGTTAAGAGCATTAGCTGCTCTTTCAGAGCTCCTGCGTTTAATTCCCAGCCACCACATGTTGGCTCACAACCATCTATAACTGTAGTTTCCTGGGACCAGGTGGCCTCTTCTTGTGTAAAGACAGATAGATGTACATGCATACAAAACATCCACATATACAATGTAACGCGAATTTCTAGAGGAATAAAAAACTCAGAGCCAGATATTGGGATAAATGCTGAAAGACAGAGAAACAGAACAAGCCACAGCCACCTCCTCTTACGCCACCAACTCCTCAGCTGAAAGAGCTCCAACTGAAAGATCTAGAGCCAAAAGGGTTTCCTCAATCAAAAAGGCTTCAGCTAAAAGGGCCTACTTCCCGTCTCCTCATGCTTTATATACCTTTCTCTGCCTAGCCATTTCATTTTCTGTCTTAACCTTCCTAGTGCTGGTATTAAAGGCGTGTGACTCCCAAGTACTGGGATTAAAGGTGTATGCTATCACTGCCTGGCTTTGTTTGACTCCTAGACTGAATCAATCTCATGTAGTCCAGGGTGGCTTTGAACTCACAGAGATCCAGACAGATCTCTGCCTCCTGAGTGCAGGGTTAAAGGTGTGTGCCACCACTGCCTGGCCTCTATGTTTAATCTAGTGGCTTGTTCTGCTCTCTGATATTCAGGCAAATGTTATTAGGGTACACAATATATCAACACAATGCAAAATAAATAAATCTTTTAAAAAGTGATTTAAAGCATTTCAGTTAATATTCAGCTATCAAAGGAGTGAATTCCTCTAGTAATCTGAATATTTATTCTGAGTAAATTTGAAGTTAAGTGTAAGTCATGCCTCTGTATACTGTAAACATATATATGTATATTTATAAATATATATTTACATATTTGCAACATGTATGTGTTTCTGAAACATAAACATTTTGGTTCCTTGGGAAATGAAGTGGAAAGAGCTCCACAATCTCTCTTGTATCAAAAGATACAAATACATTTTTTATAAATGCATGTTTGCCTCTGAGGGGAACAGAAGCTGGAAGACATGTTTAATTCAATCCTGTGTCATTAGATGACTTTACGCTGTGGTATGCAGTTTCCTTCCTTTGGCTGATGAGTCAGGCATCTTTAATGTTAATAAAGAATATCTCAAGAAGCATTCCTGAGAGTATTGCTTAAGGGGAGAGAAGTTCAATTAGATTTAATGGTACATTAACTAATAGATCTAAATTTTGCCTAAATAAAGAAAATTTAAAACAAGGATACAAGTGCATATTTATTGAACTTGATATTATTTATTTTTAATATAAAAGGGTAGCAAAATAATACTCTGGGTAAATATTTAGAAATAAATGATGTGAAACTAGAATGCTGTCTTTAAAATGAAGCAGAAATTATGAAGCTAAAGAAAACAGTCATAAATTTACCTCAGATAGTTGAAATGTAAGACATAGTAATTAAATTTTAATCAAAGCTAAAACATGTGCAGGTTGGAATAAACTTCATTCTATATGATTACAAATAGCCACAGATAGAATGTGTGTGTGTGTGTGTGTGTGTGTGTGTGTGTGTGTGTTTGTGGGTGTGGTGTACATGTGTGCATGTGTGGGTGCATGATTGTGTGTTTGTATGTGTGTATTCGTATATACTCATGTGTGTGTTTTTGTGTGCTTGCACTGATTTATATACACTCATATATCTTATTATCATCCATTAAACACTACAGTAAAGTAACTGTTTATATCATTTTTGCATTATGTTAGATATTAAAGTAATGAGTTGATTTAACAAATATGGGATGCCTAGTGGCCTCTGTGAATGAATCCTATGTAAATGCCACAGCTCCATCGATGAGATTTAAGCATCTTATGTTCTGGTACCATTGAGAATGTTCTGGAACCAGTCTCCCAAAAAGTGCATACCTAGGGGTTACAGTACACAGATTTTAGAGCTAAGTTTTAAGGAATTCTGAGTAATGGCAAGACAATTTACATTTAATTTTATTCTTCCTGAGCTGTCTGTAGAGTCTTTCATGTGTTATGCCTGTGTCATGAGTCCCCCAGATACTACCAGGAATCTGAGTTTGTATGCAAAAGCAAAGAGCCTTTATTGCAAGCTCAAACTTGGGCTTCCAGTCCATTCTGACACAGCAGTTGGATCAGGGAGAGCATCGATCTCAGTTATGGCAGGGTTTTTAAAGAGTAAAGGATGGGGAGGTAGGGGAATTCCAGATTCAGATGGGAGCTGAGCTCCTGATTGGGCAGGAGTGAAGTAACAGAAGCCTTGTCAAACAGGGATTGGCACTGGTGTTGCTGCAAGGAAATTGGCAACTTATTACAAGTGATGTAAGCCATCCCTTATGTTCTAGAGCGTTTAGCACTTGTTTGTCTCAATTCTGATTGGTCCAGCCACAGTTTGTGGCTTTTCCTGATTATTGTAATGGTGAGGCTTAGTCCCAGTATTGTTAGTCTGCCGCCTGTCATGGCTACACTAATGTTAACTTATGCCTCTTCACATGCAGAAGATGCTGTTGGAAAAAAGTATCTGGCACCAGGGGGATATTGTAAGGTGTGAACTGGAAACATGTATATATTTATTTCTGTGACCTTGGCTCCTCATCTGTCTGCTGCAGCACTGTCATGACTGTAATAATGAATTGTCCCTATAGCACTGCCTGTCTCTGGGTCAACTGAGCACAAAGAAGAATCGCCTTAAAGACCCAAAGTACTAGAATGCTGCTCTCCAAATAAAGTAGGACTGGATGCAACATTCCAGAAAGAAAATAATCCCCTTGTGTGGATTCAAACAGCTTTGGCATTAAGTTCTCTCTTACACAATTTTAACATGCACTGTTTCAGAGACACCGCCTTGACAAACGCAGGGCTGCTAGATCACACCCATGCTGCCAGGCTGAGTCTTCAGTAGAAGTTGGCTGTATGGACACATGCAGAAGTACATTTTACAAAAGCAGACTTGTAACTGGCAAGAAACAGATCATTTCCAACAAAAACACAGCATAGGCAGTCACATTATATTTTAATAAATATAACCATTGAATTTGTAAGAGAGCAAGGAGGGGTACATGGGAGATTTTGGAGGGAGAAAAGGGAAGGGAGAAAATTTGTAATTATATTATATTGGGAACAGGCACAAAACACCTTGTCCTAAGTACTGTCATTTAACTTCAGACTCCATTTTACCTGTATGGTGAAATAAAGTGCAGGTTCCCAAGCCCTAGGGGAGCTGGGAACCTTCCAATAGGTGATCCACCTCTTCCTTAAACCATAGAAATAGTCGTTATGCATCTTTAGTTCTCTAGAAACATCATGGCTGCACCTAACAACAGAAAGAACAAATGAATCTGATTTGTTGGGCTGAAATACTTGCATTATATATTGGTTGACAATGATGAAACACATAAGGAAAGCCCCTAGTCTTTGATTTCTGATTGCTGAAAAAATCTAACTATAACTTGGCAACACATGTTTTGATTTTTGTGTTTAAATACTTGCTTCAACTGACATTCAGGGTCACATTTCAGCTCCTAAGTCTGTTCTGTGACCCTGACCAATCAGCCGCCACACATGTTCTTTTGTTCTGTCCTGTATTAAATCTGGCTTTGCGGCAAACTAGTGTCTGCTTGGGTTGATTTGGAGTATTGGACTGCAACATTTATAATCTCAAAAAGTAAACACGGAAAATTGAAGGAAAATTATCTGGAAAAAAATCTTAGATTTTAAGAGGTAATTTTATTTTTAAAAGAATACATTATAGGTTTGTAGTTATTAAGTGAGCAAGAATGAATGGGTGAACGAATTCATGCAGTTCACCACTCTGATTTATAGAACACTTAGATCTTGATATTTTTAGTGTGTGGTTCACTAATTAACTGCTATGTCTCACAATCTGTTCATAAATATTACTTTAATAAGCTGTGTAACATTTCACTCAGATGTTTGCCTCAATTACAATGTAAACCTTCTATCGTTTTCCTAATTTCACAATGCAATCTAATGCACCCATGAGTGAGGGAACACATGCATACAGAAGGGTAGAAAGAGGCAAGTTTAAAACATGAAGGTTGGTAGAGAAAAGTAGGAAAATATATTTTCCAATATTTTGCAAATAAAAATAAATCATGGACATTAGGTCCAAATGTACCAGCCATCACTCACCACCTGAGGTCCAGGCAATAAGCATGATGTTAACTAAGTTCATTGCCAATCTGAATTTAACTAAATTCTGAAGTGGACAACATAGATATTCAGGGGAAAAACACATTAAAAATAGATAAGAAAACTGCCTTGCTTGACATGATTTTTAACCTGTCTTAACTGGTTTTAGCCAGTAGAGATGAAACTTTTAAAAATAAACCACCAGGTAAGAGAGAAAAAAGAAACTTAGATTCTATCCATTCTGTTACTGATAAAGTAGTCTACTTTCCATGAGAGACAGTAGGTAATTTTTTATTTGTTTTATTGTTTGTGTGTTCATTTTGTTTTGTTCTTTTTAGACAAGGATGGCCTTGAACTCACAGAGCCCCAGCTGGCTGCACCTTCCAAGTACTGGAATTACAGAGAGTGTGTGATGACCAAGGTAGGTGAGAAAAATAAATTCTGATAACCATTAAAAATAAACTTGATTGTCAAAAAATAATTTACCAAATACATTTGAAAATTTATTTGTTCTTATATTCAAACAATTTATCATGTACCTACTATTCCCAACAGGAACTCCTTGGAAAGACATACAGAGGATGCAATAGTTTAAGGTCACTAGCTAAATTCTAAGAAATACAATTTTATAATAAATTATTACCAGGTTGTGATTGGTTGCTTTTTAATGTAACCTCTCATTGTAAATATTATAGATGACACTAATTTCTTATCTTTATAGCAATAGGAAGTAACTTTTATGTCTATAATACTCTCAACTTCTCAGAAGAAATGTCCTCTTAGTCCACTCAGTATTAAATTTTCAAGTCCAAGTAAATTTACCATAAATGTACTTTAAACATTAATGAATAGCTACACAATTTCCTATATAGTACTAATTAATAAGTATAATTAATAAGCCTTTGATATTTCCAAATATTGAAACTCACTGATAATAAAAAGTGGTTTTTTATCTAATGTGGAATAAAGAGTCCCCCCCCCATTTTTTGTAAGATTGTCTTGCTAGAGCTTCGAAAGATCCCCAGAGACAGATGACTTTCAAACTCTAACACTAAGGACATTTGTACCAGCATCATGCATAAACTCAGAAATACAATCTCTGGGGCCCAACCCAAGATCTTCCTGAGAGAGAAGCCAACCGATTCAGACTCAGGCTAAGGTCTGAGAACAACCAGTATAGCATCACCTGTGACGTGCCGTCATACTTGTGCATCAGTTTTCTCTACTAGAAGGAACTGGGAGCTGCCCAGAAAGCAGACAGCATCTCTATTCCTCCAAGGCTTACCGTTTTCCTGGCAGAGGAAGAATAGGCAGTACCAAGATGAGCCAGTTCATCATAGGTTCAGGAAAAAGATGGTTTCATATCATAAAGGGGCTTCATGGTCAGCACATCAAAAACAAGTCTCAACAAAATTATCTATCAAGCTAACCAAAAGAGGTGTGAAGAAGTCTAAGTCTGATGTGGTGGTATTTGTTTAGCATTTAAGTCACTGAGGAGGCAAAGGCAGGGGGAGTGTTTCCAGTTGAAGTACCACACTGGGTTCAGAGTGGGACCTTGTCTCGAAAAACCAAAGTAGACAAACTAACAATTGACAAAATTCTCCAGTTTCATATTTCTCCTTTATTAACATGCCAGTTTTATATTTCCCCTTTCTCTCCAAACAAGCAAACTCATAATTTTAGTTACTTGCATACTTCTTACTATATTTTTCTTGCTTAAAGAGATTAACTCTTTAAAGAATTATTCATGAATAATAACTCATTACAAAATATTTCATTCAATTTCATGAGTATACACAATTAATATATCTAACCTATTCCTTCCATTACCTTCTCTTTTTTTTCCCATTACCTTCTCTTATCATATCTTCTTCCATGGGACCCCTTCCCAACAAGTCTTCCTCCCACTTTTAAGTCAGGGAGTGATCTTATATCCTTACATCAAGTGTGATGGATCCAGACAAACTAACAGGAAAGAAACAATCAAATGAGGTGGAAAAGACAGACATCATACCAACTCTCTAAAGTTCACCATATTCTCGATGACAAAACAGTACTGTTGAAAAATTGCTGTAAAAAGCCACAGTTATCAGAAATACCTACTATGCACTCAGAGTTTGGTGAGCATTTAATGCAAGATCCGGGTTAATCTCCTCATAGATCCTGTGGGATAGCAATAAATATCATTTGCAGTTTACACAGCAGAAAACTGCAATTTAAAAAGAGGGGGTAAGTGGTCTACTTGAAGATGGCTTGTAGTCATAGAGGTGAAGGAAGGGACCAGAGAGACGAAACTGGGGCCTGTGATCAGAAAAGTGCTTAACACATTTTGTAGAGGAGACTAAATCATTTTAAAACATGAAGGGGGGGATTAGAAGTTGTTGCAAAGCTGTCTGGAAGGATATTTATCACACAGTAAGTACAGAGACACCTTTATATCCATTGTGGTGCATCAAAGACTCATGTATACTTTGAAAGGCAAGGGTGAAATGAAGAATTAGCCATCTGGCTGCTATTTTATCATCTTCAATATCATCAGTTTGAAATATCATTACTTAGGAGATTATATACAACTTAAAAAAACCACTGAAGAAATGATCTTGCACTCACACTGTGCAAATATCTCTGTGAAAGACAGTACCATAGTCTTTATTCTTTGTCTAATCAAAATTAAAACATGTAGAATAAAAAAAAAAGAGAAGATGTAATGGAATTGAAGGTAGGCAGACAATGGCTGCTTTCTCATTTTTCTTCTCTTTTCCATGGTGAATTTGTGTGGACTCTGTGCTTACTTGTGCCATGTAACTGCTTCCTAATGAGAGAGGATAATGGTGTGATCTGCTCAAGCAGGTTACGTTTCTATGAAGGAAGCACACCACAGATTATATAGGAAGGATTAACTGGATGAAGAAATGGATTTCAAACAATCTCTGAAATAAAAAGCAGTCTGCAGATGAACCTCCCCATGAAAGAGAACAGCTGGAGGACCTCCCCAAGTTCTGTACGTGGAACCCCAAATCACAGAAGTATGAGTCTGTGGAGTTTATAGAGAAGGAGATACCAGGGGCTGTGACACAGCAGACATGATTCCTAAGGCTTTTTTGATAAAATTCCCAGTAGAAATCAGGACAAGTGATTAATGCTTAAAATTCTGTAGTATATTGCAGAGAGAAAGGTTTTTGTCCTATCTACTCTCATTGTCTTCAAGGAGCAAAAATCAGAATTTTGATGACAGGCTGCAGATGGTTTGCAGAGGAAGTCCCATGATTGGCAGTCTTCCCTTCTCCTCTCTGGACTCCTCCTGGAAGCACCACCTTCTTGCTGATTGAGGGAAAGTACTGCTGGGAGATCATGCTTGCTCAGACTCATAGACTTGAACCTGCCCAGAGGCTTCTTCTTCCATCGTCGGCAAGCTGCTTAAGGTCTTTTATATTTTAAAATTAATCGGAGTTGGAGACCTCATTAAAGGTATTTAATACAGGCCTACCCAAAGATGAGGATTAGAAGAAAAAGTGGTCAAAAGAAGGGACACACTCAAGTGTGGGTGTGGGCTCCTCAAGGAGGAGTTGCTTTAAGTTATCTTATGTGTGTGTGTGTGTGTGTATGTGTGTGCGTGTGCGTGTGTGTGTGTGTGTGCGTGTGTGTGTGTGTGTGTGT
>CABHPR010157341.1:8418-28209 GCA_902168415.1 Peromyscus melanophrys | reverse complement strand
TATCTATCTATCTATCTATCTATCTATCTATCTATCTATCTATCTATGCATGTATATATGTATAATTAGTGAATATATTCTAATTTAACGTTCAGGGAGAGTTTCCTTTGTGAGAACATTGTTCATCCAATCGTGTACTCATCCTGTGTTCTAATTCAGAACATTTTTAAAAAGATAACTGAACTAAGCTAATCAGGACTCCATTCCTCAACTATTTTAAACCTCTCTCTGTGTTAGTGCAATGATAAATAAAATATACAGGCCTTAAGAAATGGCTTAGCAGTTAAGAGTGTAAATTTCTCTTCCAGAGAATCAGGATTTGGTTCCTGGTACACATCTAATTCATAACCACCTGTAGCTCCAGTTCCACTGTCATTGATATTCTGGTCTCCAGAGGCATGGCACTCACAAGCACACACTCTCAGTTAGCCATACAGACACAGACATATAATCAAAAATAATAAAAACAAATTTCACTCTTTAAAACAATAAAATAAAACTATAATAATAATTTCTAAGGGCTCTGGAAATGGTTCAATTTATGAAGTGCTTCCCTCATAGACATGAGGACCTGTGTTCAGATCCTTACCACTCACATAAAAACCAGGCACAGTTGTATATTTCTGTGACTAGTTGGGGGAATAGATATGTATATCCCTGGACCTCACTGATAGGGCAGTCTAGCCAGCTGTCCAGGTCTGGGTTCTTCAGTCAGAGACCCTGACTCAAACAATAAGATGCAGAAAGGCAGCAGGAAGCACTTTGCATCAACCTCTGGCCTCCGCGCACAAGCAAACACACTCCAATCTCCATGCAGATGCATGCAAATACATATACTACATATGCACATACCAAAAAAGACATACATTCTAGTTAAGTTATAAATTTATTTTCTCTCTTTTCCAACTGATTGTTTTAATTAAATATTATACCTACTAAAATTAATTCTAGGTTCACTGCTTATGTGTTATGATTGTTGGTTTGTGGGACTCCTGACTGTTGGAGTGGGGGTATCTCTGACTCTTTTGCCTGCTCTTGGAACCCTTTTCCTCCTACTGGCTTCCCTTTTCCTCCCTTGATGTGAGAGTTTGTGCTGATCTTACTGTATCTTGTGCTGTGTTTGGTTGATGTCCCTGGAAGACTGTTCTTTTCTGGGGAGCGATAGGAGGGTAGAATTGGGGGAGGGGTGGAGGAACTGGGAGGTGTAGAAGGAGAGGAAGCTGTGGTGAGGGTATAGTGTATGAGAGAAGAATAAATTGAAAAATAATCCAAAGAATCAAATGTATTAATTAAAATCTAGAGATTCAATGAAATAAGAATACCCTGGCTGTGGTCAATAATTGAGAAACTCTTAGGAACAAAGAATTATCAAGTCAATAACATACATTTGGGCCAAAAGCAGAGCAGAGAAGATATGAATAACTTCCTGGTATATGGTTTATTTATAGCAACATATTGGCTTCTCTTATTCTAAAATGAAACTTCATTTCTCAATTACTGCAATGAAATATCTGAAGCAGGACATGTTTTTAAGGCCAGTTTAGCTCACAATTTTTAAGAGTCAAAGGATGACACAAATTGACTGTGTTCTGGTAAGGGCTGAATGGAGACGTATCACTAAAGTGACTACATTTCAATCACCCTAGCTCAATCAGAAATCAAAGAGAGAGGGTTCAAGGAACCAGATTTGTACCTTTTCAGACAACCTGTTGCTTAGAATTTACTTCACGTCTTCAGTTTCCTAAAGGCTGCCCATCATGCTACCTCTTAACAGTTCCATAACATCTCCCAAGAGCACCATTCTGAGGCGTGAGCCTTTAATCGCTTGGTTCCTTATGGGACACCCAAACCACATCACATATTTTCATGGCTCTAAGACAGTTCAAATTCTGTGCATTGGGGAGCTGTGGAAAGAGCAAGGGTTGGAAGAAAAGGGTTTTATGAATACGGACAGGTCCTTCACACCCACAACCTATTTCTCATGGATTCTAGTCTGCTTTGGAGTGAGTACCACAATTTCTGCTGAATGCTTAGAAGAAAGGTGGTTCACTCAAGAGAGGGCAGTCTTCTGACAGAATTCACTGTTTAGATCTGTATTCTCATTTGATCTGCTAAGAGCTTGCTTCCTGTTAGGTTTCAAGACTGGGAGCCTTCTCTCAATAATCAGGATAAGAAGCTGAAAGATCCTAATGTTTGCTATAGTGATTATCCAATGTCCTCTTCAGGAAAGGTAATCATGGCAAAGGTCTTCTCCAAATACCTGGTGTTTTTGGTTGTTTTCTTTTCCAAAACTCTTAAAGCTTTGGGAAACTCTATCTCTTTTCTCAATGATTTCTTTCTTAATATATG
Organism: Peromyscus melanophrys; assembly: GCA_902168415.1. Classification (NCBI taxonomy): domain Eukaryota; kingdom Metazoa; phylum Chordata; class Mammalia; order Rodentia; family Cricetidae; genus Peromyscus; species Peromyscus melanophrys. The sequence continues at coordinate 25,860 of CABHPR010157341.1, read as the reverse complement.
CACATAATATTATAATAAAATTATCCTGACTTTGAACAGAACTTGAAATGTTTGTTGACAATTTGGATTTATCATGATTTGCTTAATTACAAATTTTGCCCGTATTTTTGTGTTCTCTTTTAACTTCTAATGACCAAGACCAGCTTTTAACATATTCTTGGCACCAAAATTTGTCTCTTTGTTATTTAATAAATACGCTATCTACATTGATTAAAAGCTGTTGCAGCCTTACTTTCATTAATATGACCTTTACATTGCCAGATGAATGCAGATATATATAAGAGGTTTTGGTATCACAAGAGGAAATAACATCTTCCTACATTTCCTCTTAATCCTTTCTAATTTTATTTTGATACTTGATAATTCATACAAAATTTATGCTAATATGAGTTGGTTATCATATTTTTGTTTAAATTATTGTTGTTGAATTTTCATGGAGTGTAGTAATTTTCTTTACTAGATAATACTTTCTCAATTGACAAATTTCTCCAGTTTCATATTTTCCCTTTATTAATACTCCAGTTTTATATTTCCTCTTTCTTTCCAAATGAACAACCTGTCATAATTTTATTTACTTGTATACTTCTTATTATATGTTTCTTGCTTAAGGAGATTAAGTCTTTAAAGGATTATTCACTATTCACGAACAATAATTTGTTCCAACATATTTCATACACATATGCAATTAATATATCTACCCTATTCGCCACATTACCTTCTCTTACCATGTTTCCTTCCGTGGTACCCCTTCCCAACAAGTCTTCCTCCCACTTTCCAGTCAAGGAGTGACCTTGTATTCTTGCATCAAGTGTGATGGATCCAGTTCACAGGAGCAGTATCTTGATTTTCTGCTCCATCATTTCTTCTATAGGGCCCAGAAATATCTAGAACATTTTAAGCACCCTAAATATTTGTTAAATACATGCATGAGTTTTGAAAACCATAAAAGAGTGAGTCACTTTTTCAAAGCCAAAAGTGACTATGTTTAAGTATTCACAGACACGTAAATACAGCTGTGCGTGTATGTATTCATAGTTGCATCTCTGCGCACTATTTACAAACTTGCTGTATTGAAGTCTACTAGAGTCATTGATAAAATCAAATGAACATATCTGATCTCTTCTTTCAGTTTCCTTGTTAATGGTTTCTTTTCTCTTTAATAGGGACTTAAGAATTAGTGAAGTATTTTTTTCCACTGTGAATGTCTATAATAACATTTGTTTTATCTAATATTTTCTTCTATAACTGACCTTTGAATGATTTAATTGTTTTTATTTATCTGCTTGTTGGGGTGTTTTTGTTTGTTTGTTTTGTTTTCTCCATAATGGATATGGATGATAACCTTGAATAGCACTAAGAGCATTGCCTTCCAGTATAGGCATGGTTGAATAAAAGAGTAAATAGATCATGCCTTAGCTATTATACCCTTCACATCTATTTATTAAAAATAAGCTTGGCATTAGACAGCATTTGTTTTTTATTAAGAAATTTTTTATTCATTTTACCAATCACAAATGCCCCTCTTCCCTCCTGCCCCTCTACCCTTCCCCCATTCCCTCCTACAAGAAGGTAAGGCTTCCCATGGGGAGTCAGTAGAGCCTTGTACATTCAGTAGAGGCAGGTCTAAGAACCCCTCCCCCAGCCTCAAGGCTGTGTGAGATATCCCACCATAGGTAGCGGGCTCCAAAAATTTGTTTGTTTTAATAAATGCTGAAAATTCTTCTGAGGTGTTTTCATTGAGAAATAGCTTAGTGAAAAGAGCTGTATGACTCTTTATTTCCGTTATCATGGTAACAAGCTGGTAAAAATGCATGTTCCTCTCTATGTGTCCAGTAACTGTCAACAAGCTCACCTACACATCCATCTCAGTCACATATACTTGTCATCTCATTAGATGAGAACAAACCTTTCACGGCTATTTGAGAGAATGTCTAGCAGAAGGAAGAATTAACATTTTCAACTGTATGCAATTTTCATTCTTTAAAAAATGTATTTAATTTTTATATGTGTGTGTGTGTGTGTGTGTGTGTGTGTGTGTGTGTGTGTTATATGTTCATGTATTATATGCATGCAAGTGCCTATGGAGGATCCTCTGGAGTTGGGGTTATAGGAGATTCTAAACATCCTGACTTGTGTTATGGAACTGAACTTGAATCTTTCACGATAAGAGCAAGCTCTCCAAACTACTGAACTATTTCTCCAGCTCCAGGATTTTCATTTTAAAAAAAAAAATTCTTTTCCTGACTGAGTTTAAGAAAATTTGATACACTCAGTTTATCATCATGTTATATATTATCTGAGATGTTTTTGATTGAATGGATTGGATTTTTAGTATCTATTTCTTTTGGTTGTTGTTGTTGGTGTGTGTGTGTGTGTGTGTGTGTGTGTGTGTGTGTGTGCTTGTGTCTCTATGGATGCACATACCACAGCACACATGTGGACAACTGTGGTGATATTGTGTTCCCCAAAATATTGTGCACCCTAATAAACTTATCCAGGGTCAGAGAACAGAACAGCCACTAGATATAGAGGCCAGAAAATGGTGACACACACGCCTTTAATCCTAGCATTCCAGAAGCAGAGATCCGTCTGGATTTCTGTGAGTTCAAAGCCACACTGGAAACAGCCAGGCATGGTAACAAGAACCTTTAATCCCAGGAAGTTATGGCAGGAAGCAGAAATGTATTTAAGGCGTGAGGACAAGGAACTAGAGCCTGGTTAAGCTTTCAGGCTTTCAAGAAGCAGTTCAGCTGAGATCCAAAGGCTTCCAGTCTAAGGAAACAGGATCAGCTGAAGATTGGCAAGGTGAGGTGGCTGTGGCTTGTTCTGCTTCTCTGATTCTTCCAGCATTCACCCCAATACCTTGCTCCAGGTTTATTTTCATTAATAAGAACTTTTAAGATTCATGCTACAGACAACCTCAAATGTCAGTCTTCGCTTTCCTTCTTATTGACCACTGTATATGACAGGTAAACTTGTCTGTGGACTTTTGGGCAATCTCTTATCAACATGTCCCATCTAAGACTAGCACCGCTGGCATCACAGACTCTCCCTACAGTGCCCAGCCTTGTGTGGCTTCTGCAGATTCAAACACAGGCCATTACACTTGTGCAACAAATGTTTTATACCCCGACTCATTGCTCTGCATGACATTTTAAAAATTTTAGTTCAGCCCAGTTAGTATTTTTTTCCTTCAGTATTCATGTTTAAACCAAGCCACTTTTCAGGAAATGAAGTATCCCTTCAATTATAAAAAAACATCTTTATTCACAAAGAAAGGACAAGTAATGAATAAAAATATGTAGATAAGTTGCGCATATAAAACTTGAAGCTAGATGCCTCGCTATACGTGACAGAAAACCTTTATTCTTTGTTATATCCTTCCCATTTTATAGCAGAGCTATGTCTAAAGATGTTCCCTTTCATATTATTTTTAGAAGAACAAAAGAACCCGACAATTTTATTTAGAGAAGTGATTTCCAGTTAAAAGCAAAAGTTAAGTTCATTGTCTTGTGCAATGAGGAGTCTCATATAATCTGGTGGGGTTATTGTTTGCCTCCAGCAATTTAATTAAAAGCTCAAACAAATAGAGCCCTTGGGGGGTTTCCACCAGCAGCTAACTTATTACTAAATGCTGTGTGTGGTAGAACAGCACAGAAAGGAGAGTGTCTGCTGTAAGTAGCCTAATTTACGAAGGGCGCTAATACAGTTGCAGTTCCTAAGAGTTGTTCCTTCCTGCAGCATAGGAGGAAAGAGTTTTTAGCTGTTAACCTAATTAACTCTTTGTTTGGAATGGTTTTATTATAGATGCTACTACAAGATCCAACCAAGTATGACTCCCCAGATTTTCTCTGGGACTCTTCTCTCTCTCACTCTATATACATACTTTACTATGTCTATCAATGTATGTGTATATGCATCACTAAATATATCAATAATTCTGTCATCTATTACTCATCATCTATCTGATTCTCTATCATATCTATGTATATATCATTTGTCTCTCCATCATCTATATATCTCCCATTTATCTATATATTATCTGTCTATAATCTATCATATGTCTATCACCCCTCTCTATATATTATCTATAATCTGTCTTCTATCATCTCTCTACCTACCTATCATGTATCTATATATCTCTCTATTCATTTATCTATCTTCTACTGTAGATCATTTATCATTTTTATCATCTGTCTGTCATCCATCTATCTCTCTGTCATCTATCACTTTCTATCTGCCTTAGATTTGTCCTATTATATTTTATAGACATGTCAACAATTATTCTATACATAGGCCTTATATAACTTCTAGTTATTAAAATGCCTTAATCATTGTATAATTAATATAATTTCAAAATATATGTTAAATATTACTAATAGCCATTCATGTCCACACAAAAATCCCTCTCTCATATTTGTGACAAGATCATTTCCTTTATAATTCCTAATGAAGCATTTGTTTAGTGACTTTGAAGTTCAAGACTAAAAGTGCCTGCTATCCTCAGCCATTAATGTATACTCCAGGTTCTACTGCCAATTTAAATACAACTAGAGACAGAAAACCTAACAATAGAGTTGCTACAGTTCAAAAACCTCACAGGTTTACTAATCATCAGAATGGCTAATATGAAGAAGTAAGCTCACGTGGGTTCACAGAGGCCAAATAAGAGTGTTTCATCACTCAGAATTGAGTACTGGAGTTCACACGTTGGATATACCCATTTACAGATACTGTTATATGGGTACTGTCATCCAAACCCTAATCCTCATGACTGTACAGTAAGTGATCTACTGTTCAATTGTCTTTACAGACCTGAGCAACCCTTCTGCATGGATAATAGCAATCTGAGCAATGGTTTTGATAACTCCTTACATTATGTTAAAGAACAACATGAAATGGCAGGTGTAGCACACTCAATTTGGTGCATGTCATGCTACTCAGCAATGACAATTACAATAAGTACCAATGATGCTGGAGGTGCTTTGTTACTTTTTGTAGTCTCTTACTTAGACATTTAATCCTTACTGTGAACTTGATAGTGTTCATAATCACCATGGAAATAAACCTCTTGTATCCCTGCAAGAGTTTCTAAATTAGGTTAATTGAGGTGGAAAAACCCGTCTCCATTGTAGACAGCACAATTCTATGTGCTTGGATCCTGGGCTAAATGACAAGAAGAAAGTCCCAGGTAAGTATATGCTAAAGTCAATGCTATAATGGCCTAATGAAATCTGTAGCATGTATATCACATTGTTTAATTACCTGATTTTGTCACACATTAGTGAAATTTGATTCTTTTTATTACCTTTATTACCCTTATTTTACCACAAGAGTAATTTCTTCTTACTTCTGAAGATTGAGCCCAAGACCCATACATGATAGGTGAATACTCTGACATTGAACTATGTCTCCAGTTTATGAGATTCTCAATCTAGTTTTGAAGTTTCATTTTAGTATCACCTCCTTGTGTCTCTGTGGCATTACAGTAAATATCAAGTGTCTCTTGAATTCCTATCTTGTAAAATAAGGTCAGGGCCTCTTAGGTTTAAAAGCATGTTTAGAATTGGGAGATAGTTTCTACTTCTGAGAGTCTGAGTAGATGGAAACTCAGGAATGTTATAATGCTAGTTGATCATGAGTTGGGATATGAAGTGCAATATTCTGCCAAGTTCAAGCTACCATACATTAGTTACTTGCTTCTAAATTTAGCCCATATTGTTAGCCCCCTCCTAACACAGAACAGCTTGAGAAAAGATGCAATCTAAATTCTCCATGGAAAAATATTTAGTCTTTAACACACAAAACAGCTGTAGGTAGAAAAGAGATGAAGAAAAGAACAATGTGTCTTCAAGATGGGAATAAACATAGACAGGCTTAGATGAACTTTGATCTGCAGCAGAAGCTTCCTACAGCTATTGACATCACAGAGACAGAGAGGAAATGACACCCCTGTGGAGGCACACAGCAAACTTAAGCAGATTCATTGAGCCTAATTCACTTGCTGTGCATTAATTTTCAGATAATGGGGCATAACTAAAATAGGTACAGGCTGGGAGCTGCACACCAGACTTCAGGTTTAGAAGGAATCAATGGGACACAAAGAAGAACAGGCAATGCTCACTGCCAGAGGTTTACAAAACAAAAAATTCAGGCAGATATTCAAGTCAGTTGTGTAGCAATGCCATCCTCATCAACTGTGTTTTAGGATGGTAACATTACACAACCAATTTAAAGATAGATATCGACTACAAGTGTTTATGCTATTTTGATGGAGAGTCTTAAATTTTTTCTAATGAAAGTTGTATGGGTCATCTGTTCCCTTTTGCAGGTATTATGAGAACAATTCAATATTTGTTATACACCTAACACCAGACATGAGATGACCAAACCATGCTTTTCCCTCAGGGGCTGTATGCTACTAGACCAGATCATGCAGGGCTGGGTCATAGGCAGGATGTGGAGAGTGCTGTAGTAAAATATGCATAGATACTAAAAATATAGAAGAGATGAACTCAGGTTCTGGCTGAGAATAAGGTTTCTAAAACATACTTCCTTTTGTAATCAACACTAGTTTCAGTATTTCCCAAGACAGTTGAGGCACTTAAAAAAGGAAGAAACAGAGAAACTGATTTTTTTTAGAGGAGGGTAGAGAGAAATGATTAGTGAATGCAATGTGGTAATGTAGGTTGGGTAAAGGAACAGTTGAAGCACACTCAGACAGAGATCAATGAAGTTGAAGCTGAGAGAATAGTCAATACCAACAATGATTTATCAGTTTTAACAAAACTGAAATTGTAGGAGACTGATGTAATCTGCAAATAATGCAGAAATGGAAAAAAATCTACATGGAAACTCTACAACTGGTGCTATATTTCTGTAAATATACAGCTACCCTAATTAAAAACATAATGCCTTAGGTAAAATACTAATTCAATAGTTGTGATGTTTAATATATTAGATTCAGTGTTTCATTTAGAATCAATCCAGGAGATGAAGAGAATATTTTGCAATTTATCCACAATGTGCTGCTGAGACTTTGTAGTTGAGTGAAAGGAAGCCTATGATATTAAGTGACAGGGATTATTAATGCTCACAACGGAACCTTTAAAATACAACTCACCGAAGTGAAATATGCCTTTGACATGTATTCTTTTTCCATTCCTTTTCCTATAATTAGCTGCAATTATCAGTGTCATTGAAATAAGGGGAAGACAGTCTGCAAATTTCACTTAAATACAATAGAGGAACTCTTCAAATATCCTTTACATACTGTCAACTTAGCAAAATTAAAACAAGAGAATATATTACTCTAACCCTATATTTGATGCTACTTCATACTAGAAAAAAAAATACAAACAGTGGTGTGTGTGTGTGTGTGTGTGTGTGTGTGTGTGTGTGTGTGTGTACGGAAACATTTTTTATCACTGTGATAAAATACTTGATAAAATATGTAAAGGAAGAATTGTTTATTGTTATCTTATGGAGTCAGAGGATTTGATTCCTCATAGTAAGAAGTATATGGAAAAGCAAAGAAGTATATATGGTGGCCAGGGACAATGGCAGGGAGATAGAAAGGAGCTACAAAAAATATAGGTCCCAGTGACATCCAGTGACTTCCAACCTTGTCTGTCTTGATGTTTTCACCTCTCAACAACGTTAGTATAATATAATATTACCTAAATGTATTAATTTATTCATTAGGTTAAAGCCCTCAACATCTATTTATCACTACCACTAGTATAACATATAACATGAGAGATACACATTTATTTGCTCTTAGGACCCATTTAAGTCAACCGAGTTGACACACTAGGCTTTCACAACAAAGTATTGAAGATAGTAAAAACCTGAATGCTTAGACATTTCATGCCATTTTACATACTTACATGTACAACATGTGTGTATGTTGTACACAAACATACACAATTTTAAATGCATATAATCACAGAAGTAGGACATTCTCTCCCAGCTTTGCTTGTTACAAATCCTCCAAGCCATTAACACCAGGCAAGCAATTTTCAAGTGTCAGTATCCATAAAATGTATTTTTTACAACTGATAGCTCAATATCCTGCTCTTTCCTGCTTTTTGTTTTCGGGAGTTCCAGCTTAGAACTCAGCATCACACTCTTTTCCCCTGAGTCCTACAACTTGGAAGCAGTGTACTTGATACAAAGATTCTAAGACAGGAGTAACAGAAGTTAAATTAACTATAAATGCCAAGCCAAGAGGTTTAAACAAAAAACAGAAACAAACAAAAACATGGTTGTTTCCTATGTACAGTCATGAAACACAAGTAAAGAGTAATAGTGACTTCATTTCTCTGTTTTACTGATCTATTGAAATCACGTTATGTCTATTCTGTGAATTGTCTTCCCAGTTAATCAAGAAATACATTGGTGTTTGGGTAGAATTTTTTTTTTTTTTGGTTTTTCAAGACAGGGTTTCTCTGTGTAGTTTTGGTGCCTGTCCTGGATCTCACTCTGTAGCCCAGGCTGGCCTTGAACTCATAGAGATCCGCCTGGCTCTGCCTCCCAAAGGCTGGGATTAAAGGCATGTGCCACCACTGCCTGGCATTGGGTAGAACTTTTAGTCAGTGACTTTGAGTTTAGAATCTGAACAGCATCTCTTCAGTTTACTTATGGTATAACTTGTTTTCACAATTTTTTTTTTGACATTCAACTCAGTTTACTTATTCGGGGTGGGGGAGGAGAAATTGATCAGATATTTTGCTCTTCATCTTTATTTAAAGAAAATTAAACAATAGAGATGTATAGTATACGTTATAGTTGTAAACTTTGAATAAATAAAACCCTTTCTTTATGTAGGCTTTCTGGCATGATAGCAAGACTCAGCTAACTATGTCAACAGCACAGGCCCTTAGCAGATATTATGTGTTACAGCCAGTAATCAATGACCTACTCTGTTTCTGGCATGACGCCATGCTTGACAATGAAAGGCAAAAAGCAAACATTGATCTTCACTGAGCTTGCTAGTTAACTGGGGTGGGGTGGGGGAACAAGGCAAAAAAAAAGTCTGTAAATATACAGAGGTAAAATTTTAGTAAATATAGATGCTTTGAACAAGTAAACAAATTGTCAGTCTCTCTCTGTCTCTGTCTCTGTCTCTGTCTCTCTCTGTCTCTGTCTCTCTCTGTCTCTCTCTGTTTCTCTGTCTCTCTCTGTCTCTGTCTCTCTCTCTCTCTCTCTGTCTCTCTCTCTCTTTCTCTCTCTCTCTCTCTCTCTCTCTCTCTCTCTCTCTCTCTCTCTCTCTCTCTCGTTCCCTCTCTCTCTGTCTCTCTTGCCCCAGTCAAACATCCAACATTTTATTCCTCCATGCAACTTCTCAGCTGGTTCTGGATGAGAAAGTCAAAAGATGTGATTTTTCTATTCCAATTATGAAATAATTTATTTGATTTTTTCTGCCATCTGTTGACCCTACAAGTATTACAAGCACTAAAGACATTGTTCAGCAGCTCTTAAATTTCAGGTTGTAACAAGATGAGCTACAAGGCTTGGAATCTCTTACTCTTGTTCTGTTCCTTTCTTCATGGCTTACCTCTGAAGTTGATTGGAAGCTGACCATTAGGAATAGAATACTTTCTTCCCAAATATTAAAAGTGGAAGATTGCATCAAAGCTATAGGTGTGGAGCCAGAAAAGAAGACTGGAGGATTCCTGGAGGGAAAGTTAAGAAGTAGCAAGACCACCCACAGAAACCAGGGCTACCTGTCATTCCTCAGATGTTTCCTGACCTCTAAACCACCTTATCTCCTTTTAGTCTGAGGTTTGCTTGTTATGCCTAAAGTAGCTCTCATTTAGAAGCTTGTTTGCCATTATTTCTGCTGGGTATATTTTTCCTTTCCTTCAGGCCTTCTCACAAATGCCTTATGTTCTTTGAATTCTAATAGCACTTGTATTTCTGTTTCTGTGTTCCTTAATGCCTTCAACCTTGAGAAATCATTGCTTCTGTGAGAGATATAAACTCTGTATAAGATAAGTGATCATATTTACACATCTTCAAGGCATTCAACACATTGCCTTGTGTCATATTATATATTAGAAAGGTTTTTGAAAGTGTCTTGACATAATAAATGCCTACATAAAATTATTGACTTTATAGCAAAAGACCAAGTTCCTATAGCTGCAATCAGGGTGTTGTCTGCCTTGAGAGTCCTTAGACATCCTCTAATGTGCAAGATTGTGACTCTGAGCTGCCCTGCATAACCTTTGCCATCTCAAATATGACTCTTGGAAAGTCAAAAGAAAATTTCAATAATTGAAACATTTTTAACATTTTTTTAAATTTTCAAATAATCAAATCAGTTGGAGTAGAATAAAATAATAATAGAATAAACATTACACAGGAACAAAGGATTCCTTTACTTCCTGAAGTCTGACTTCAGAAAAGAGCCTACTACTCAGCCTGTCTCACCTGGCATCCCAAACACACAGTGAGTATCAGCCTGAACCCTGGTCTTCCGAATACTTAAACTATATAGGGATTCATCACTGCCTCCCAGAACTGTCTGCTTCTTTACCCTTTATTTCTCAGTCATTTTTCAGTGTCCATCTCCTTCATTCCTTTATATTTCTCCAACTTGACAATGACGTGTATGGGGAATGCATTAATGTCTTTGACTGAATTGATGGTGGGTTTTCACTCTGGGTATTAGAACTTGAGAATGTACTTGGCAGCAGAGAGATCCACAGAGAATAACAATCAATAAGGCTCATTTATTTCCTTAATGTCCCTCTTTTAAAATGCTGACAAAAGTCTTTCAATGCCATTTCAGTTTCCATGGCCAACACCCAAGGCATCACTCCTGAGCACACTGAAAAAGAATAGCCATCATTTTTCCTTCTGCCCCTGCTATCTAGTGAGATGTATTATCGTAGTTACAGCTGGAAGAATATTTGGGTTATTGACTCTGGATTAGTAATTCTCTCAGTTTTTCCTAGTTGAAAAAAAAAAACTTGGCAAAGAATTCACACTCTACAATTATTCCTTCTGAAATTGATATGAGGTTGCTAACAGAAACATTTATGTAAATGACACAAATTAGCAGCTGACCTTGAAGAGGTACAACTTTGCCCAAATACAAGCAAGTCCCCGCTTGGCACTTCCCTCCTGAAAATGGTCCAGAACAGGTGTTCATTCTCAATTTGCAGGTTCATTATGGATCTGTGAAAGTTTAGAAGTTTAGTGAGTCTCTCAAGCGATTCCAAATTCTGCCATTTTCATCTACATAGTGGGTTTATATTCCATTGCTTCCAAGGAACATATGCTGTTCAATGCTAATAGGGTCCATCACATCATCAGTATTATGTAAACATTCTTCTCTGTGAGACATTTTCCTATGAACGTGACATATCCTCAGCTCTCCTCTTCATTTTCAAAATTCATTTAAATAACAAATTGTGGATTTCTTTAAATTATTTTAACTCTTCGGCCCATGAGATTTTGTCAGTTGGTATATATTTCTTGTGAAACAGTCTGGAGAGCATTTATTTCCAAACACAGAGACAAACATGTCACTACATATCTGAAACACTTTTTCAGAGATCAGAAAGCAAGATAGAATTGGTACTGAAATGTTTAACAAAAGCATCATGTACAGTCACGAAAGTATAAATGTGTTGTCCTGTTTTGACACAAACAGTAGTAGGTACTACTATTACATGCATACATTGATAAGAATGGTGGTAGGTAGATAGGCTGCCATCCAAGATGGTCAATGGGTAATAAAGTTACTTCCTGGATCTTCGGAACATGAGGAATTAGCAATTGTACTGGAATTAGTGAGGGAAACATTTGATCTTATCCTGAACACACCCTTATGGAAACAGAATATAACATATTAACGGCATTGTATTCAACAGAATTAAGAGCAGGTGGAAATTATGAAAAAGACAAGCATGTCAGTATATTTACCAAGAGTACAATACATATAATTAAAAGCATTAATGAGATCATCACTGGAATGAAGACATAAGTAAATTTAACACAGTTACTTTAATATGTGTTAAAATATTTGGTTATTTGAAATTTTCTTATGTTTATTACAAGTTCAATTTAAAATTTTACATTAAATCCAGTTTTAAAAGTGATACAAAGCATTAAAATATGTATATTGATGAGTCATGTGATATTTTAATATAGACATATATACTGTGAAAAGTTTTACTTATAGGTGTTTTTGTTTGTTGATGTTTTTGGAGTGAGGGTTTCACTATGTAGTCTTGTCTGGCTGGGCTCACTATGAACACGAGATAGGTTTCAATTTCATGGGCATCCAACTTCCTCTCTCTCCCAAGTGTTGGGATTAAAAACATATACCCCCATTCCTGGATATTTTAATTTTTAAAATTATATGTATATGTCTGTATGCATAAGCTTGTGTACGCATGAGTCAAAGTGTGAGCAGAGCAGAGACCAAAATCAAAAATCAGTTCACATGAAGCAGATTATAGGCCTTTGTGAGCTGCCTCATATGGGCATTGGAAACCAAACTCAGGTTCCCTGCATGAGCAACAAGGACTCTTAACCACAGAGCCCGCCCTCCAGTACTGAACACTGCAGAAATCTTAAAAACAAGAAGCCAGGTTAAATATTGAGTGTGTGTTATTTTCAAATATTTATCAATTTCCTATAAGAACTTTCAAACTAATTTGTTCTATCTTCTGAAATGTAGGATTTACATTATTATTAATTGTATTCATACTAATCTCAGGTATAACAACATCTCTTCTTGTTTCTCCCTGTATCTTAGGACCTCACTAATGTCCATTTCCTTTCTTGTTTCTTCCAAGCTTCTTATAAACACCATTGTACTAGCAGTTACTATGAGGTCAGATTTATTTATTTTTGACATTCACATGTGAATGATACCACACAGTAGTTATTTTTCTGTGTCTGGCTTATTTTACTTAACATAAAGATCTTCAGTTCTATCTGTGATTGTCACAGGAGACAAGATTTCACTATTTTTGTATAACATAAAGTGTACTATTTCCATTTACCAGTTAATGGACAAGTAGATTTTTTTCATCTGCTATCTTGAATAATGCCCTAACAAACATTGAGACTCAGATGTCTTCTCAGCATTTGACTTTGTCTTGTTTTTTTTTCTTTAGATTTTATATTTAGTTTTAGTTATGTGCACAAGTCTATGTCTGTGTTTGGATATATGACCATGAGTGCAGTTGATCTTGGATGCCAGTGTTCTTGGATAAAGCTGGAATTAAAGTCTGCTGTTAGCTGCCTATCATGGGTCCTCAGAAATTGAACCCAAGTCCTCTACATAAGCAATGCACACTCTTAACTGTTGAGCCATTTCTGTGGCCCCTTGATTTGGATTTGATAAGATGTAGCCCCTTGACTTTGTTTTGATATATACCAATTAATGAGATTGCTGGATTGAGTTTTTAACTTTCTGAAGAATCTTCACACTATATTCTACAAGGAGTGTGTTTAAGATTTTGCTTTTCTCCATTTCCTTAATAGCTTTTTAGTCTTTACTAATAGCAGCATTTCTTACTGGGATAAGGTCAAGTATTTCTAAGTCAAATAAGAATTTGTCATTGAATTATAGTTACCTGAGAAATGGTCATAAGTATATCAGAGAAAAATAATAATAATAAGAAGAATAATAAAAATAATAAGAAGTAGTTAAAATTCATTAAATAACTATGTATTCCTTGAGACATTTTTATGTAACTTGTCTTGCTTAAAAATGACAAGTAATTAAGAGGTTACAATGTTGTCCTTTTGCAGACAAAACTACCAAAATGCAAAGTTATTTTTATTTTTGTGTGTGTACATGGGCACTGTAGCTAGAGTTTTCCTGACCGCACCACAGTCAGGACAAATCTCTCTCACCCGTCAGACCCACAGCCACTCAGACCCAACCAAGTAAACACAGAGACTTATATTGTTTCAACTGTTTAGCCTAATGGCTCAGGCTTCTAGTTATCTGGTTCTTACATCTTAAATTAATCCATTTCTATAAATCATTCCTGCTCCTATAAGTAACCTTACCTCACCAATACTTGTGTTCATGTGGCTCGTGGCTTACTGGCATCTTCACATGCTGCTTGTCATGGCGGCGGCTGGCAGTGTCTCCCTCACTCAGCTTCCTGTTCTCTTAATTCTCCTCTCTGTTAGTCCCGCCTATACTTCCTGCCTGGCCACTGGCCAACCAGTGTTTTATTTGTTGACCAATCAGAGCAATTTGACATACAGACCATCCCACAGCAGGGCACCCTCGTTTATGGATATCAGAGGACACTGTGTAATGGTCAGTTATCTATTTCCTTCATGTAGATCTTCGTGTTGTGGGATAAGACTTTTTCTGAGGAGACCAAACACTCACATCAACTCACCTAAGATAGGGAGCCTATGACGGAGAAAAGCACAGATACCACCGAAGTCCAAATTGGTGAAGCAGTAATTTTTACTGGGGTTAGTTACGGAAGTATTGGTGAGGTACGGTCGCTTACAGGAGCAGAAATGATTTAAAGACAGCTGCATCATGCAAACGGAACATGGAGCACACTGCAATGACTTCAGGCCGCTTAGCAGGTTGGATCGTGTTCCTTCCAAGGGACAGCTCCCAAGTCCAAAATTCTTCCAGGCAGCTTGCCTGGTTTCTGCTTTTTCTGTGCAGCTTGTCTGGTCTCAGAGTCTTCTTTGCAGCTTGGCTTTTCTGAGAGTGACTCTCAGAAGTCTTTATATTGGTTACTCTTGGGAGGATGGGGCCTAGTGACTCTGATCAAATTCAGGTACTTCCCTAAGCTACGTTGAGTTATTGCCTTCTTTCTAAAAGATCCTCCCTGCCAGAGGGAATGTTTTAATCTCAGAGGGAACTTCTACCCAACTGTTGGGGATTCAAACTCAGGTGCTCAAACCTGACAATCAAGCCCATTTACCCAATGAGGTACCCAATCAGCTCCCTTTAAAAATTTGCCAATTTTGAAGAACAGAACTGGATGTACATTGGCACTAGGTGACTAGCAGAGGCAGGCTGGAGACCCTTGTCTGTCTTGTGCCATTTTCTGTTCTTCTAGAAAAAGCCTAGTGACATATAGTTCTGTGGCCTATATGAGTTTGCTTTTAGGAAAGATTTGAATTGGAATAAAGAGTAATCTGAAATCATTTCAGTTGGGGTAGCTATGAAGCAGCGTCTTGTATAATATTAGAAGGACCAGCCTTAATATTATACATCCCAGGGGCTCAGGAGAGAGAACTACTAACAGCGAGAACTATTTTCAGGAAATAGAATCTCAGCACACCGAGCTCTATAGTCCACTTGCTTTAATTCCTCTGGCATAACATCCACATATACACAGCTTCAGTTCTGTTCTCGTGCCTAGCTCCTTTCTTGTCTGATTTCTCTCTGTTTATCTACTGTTCCCTCTTAAGTTCTCTCTTAATTCTCTCATCTTAATTCTGCCTCATCTAAGTCCTTTTCACCTTGTTCTTACTCAGTTAGGGCTTTCCCATCTGACTCTTCCTCATCTTCCATCTTGTTCCTCTAGTACTCTCTTCTAGCCCTTCAATCTAGTTCTTCCCCATCTCAGTTTGTTCCTCTGAAGTTCTTACCCATCTAGTTCTTCCATTCTCTTTTCTCTTCTCCATCCTGTGCCCTGGAAGTCCTGGTATATAAAGCCAGGCTTCCAGGGTCAAACGGAGGGGTGATAAGAATCACACTGAGAGGAAATAACCGTTAATTATCATTTGCAACCCCAAAGGGAAGTGACCAATGGGGAAATGAATTAACTAAAGGCTAAATTCGGGTAATATCTAAGAAGAGGCTTCTTATGTGCTCAACTATAATCCTAAACGTGATTAGTAGAAAATGTTAAGAATCTATAAGTTGCTAGGTCAATGGGAGAAAATAAAACTGTCTTCTTTTTTCCTGTGGCTCCTATCTGTCCAAGCTATCTGCTGTTTTTCTGCAGGGTGGGAGAAAGTGTGCTCAGTCGCTAGGCAACCTGTGTACAGCTAGATGTCTCTGGTGATAGTTAAAGGGCGATCTGGAACTAGAGGTAAGGTTTGGGAAAGCAGGAAGTAAAGCTTAATTGGCACATCCGCCAGGCCTTCTCAAATGGGTAGCCTGGATGCTTAAGTCTGTTCTTAGAAAGTACGGAGGTATCTCTGATAAGGTACTTTCCTCCATCTGGGGACGGACCTGGCCGGATGCTGCCAATGATGATAATTACAGGGAGGCTTGAACTGGGGTTCTGGCTGAGCATAGCTGTCAGCACAGAAAGTTATCTAAATATTCCTAGAAGTGGTTAGGTAAGGAGTTAGAGGTCTATAAAGTTAGTAAGGATGTAAGAAAGGAGGGTCCGAGCTAAATTGTATAAAGCTATTACTTAACATCTACCTGACCTAGGTGGTGTCTCCTTGTGGAATTTACCTTAAATCAGGAGACTTGCATGTGGACTGTTATTACTGCTAGTCCTTGAAAGTGGCCAAGGGAGATATCTGATTCCAGAGAAAGCCTTTCCTGAGGCTGTTCTCCAAATACCTGGAATGTGTATGTCCAGAGAGTGATCAGTCCACACTGTTAGCCCTTCTTAGGGAAAAGTCAATTGGGAAAACTATGAAGGCACACATGATTTTCATAACAGAATACAGCTGATATATAACAAGCCAAGTAACACCAAAAACTCCTTGGGATTTGGCTTCCTCTGGAGGAATTCCCTGATTCCTCCAGGTAGTGACTTTGCCATAACCAGCTGAGTTCTTATGATATATTCCTGCGGCCTGCAGCAGCAGGGGTGTTGGGTTTTTAATGATTATTATCTACAGTGGGAGGAAGTGCTGCTATGTTATAGGAGATTTTGTCTAGAAAGAGCTGCTCCTAGCATAGAAATCAAGAAGAGTGTAGTAAAGAGTCTGCAGAGACATGAGTATTTTTTACCAGACACATGGGACTCTCAGATAAGAGCACTCAAGAAAAATGATAAAGTGTGATGACCAGAGAAAGCATAGTGCCTGAGGAGCACCAAGGTGACAAAAAAATACATGTCTTATGTCTTCTCACAAGGAAAATTTGGAAAGAATCTATTCTGTACATTTCTGTATACTTGTTTTAATTGCAGATTGCAAATTTTAAAATCCCCAGAATTCTGAGACTCTAAGAAACCAAAAATGTCTTGAAGACTTGCCAACATGAAATCTGAAGTTGTTTAAAATATTTCAGAACCTCAAAGCTATTTCAGTAAGAAGGCTATAATGTTGTATTAGTCAGAAAGAGAAACTGAAGTAAAACAATAGATGCTGTAGATTAGATGATAGATAGATAGACAGACAGACAGATAGATTGATAGACAAAGGAATTGTTTATTTGATAGACAGATTCAAATGATATATACATAAGAGAAGTAGATAGATAGATAGATAGATAGATAGATAGATAGATAGATAGATAGA
>CABHPR010157340.1:2261-14476 GCA_902168415.1 Peromyscus melanophrys | reverse complement strand
TATAAAAAACAAATGCACATACAATAGTCTGACTATGATTATTTAATGCACTGAAAAAAAATGAGGGAAAGAATCAAACAGGATAAGGTTCTTAGGTTCTAATGAGGACAATCCTTTTTTGTGTATGTATATATGCGTGGTATGCATGTGTTGTGTGCATGCATGCCCACATGTCGTTTAACATTTGAGACTAAATGGATGAATATGCATGTGGAGGCAAGAGGTTGACATCTACCTCTTCTTCTAATAACTCTCCACTTTATCAAGGAGGCAAGGCCTCTTGCTGAAGCTGTTCTGACAGCTTGCTCTGGGCATCCTGTCTTAGTGTCCCAAGTGCTGATATTACAGGAAGGTCAACATGCCTTCCAGGCATTTATGTGATGATCCAAATGTGTTTACGCACCAAGTTCATTATCCTTTGAGCCAGCTCCAGAGTTGTGAAGTCATGGATGAAGGGATCATGATACAGAGGCTACACTGGTTCCTTTCTTGTTGTTGTGACTGGGTGAGAAGCATCTAAAGGGTGGGAACTGTTTTGGCTCACAGTTGAGAGGGTACAATCCATTGTGGGTAAGCCATGGAGGTTGAAAGCATTATGGCAGCAGGCTGGTGTTGCAGTCACTCACTTCTATGTAGGCCAGGAAGAAGGGCACCTGGGACTAGAATGAGGCTGAATCCGTCCTTGAAGCCTGCTCCACAACTACCCATGTCTTCACTACCTTCTGCCTTCTAAACAGTCTACAGTATCCCAAAGCTGCTACCAGCTGGGCATAAAACGTTCAAACACATGAGCTTCTGGTGACATTGTATTTTCAAACCATTCAAGTTCTGAACATCCATCTTCATAGAAGAGGTTTGGAAACCTAAACCCAGGATGTATTTCCTCAGACAGACCTTATGGGCAGTCATGAATATTTGGGCTAAAGAGCACAGAGCCAAGGATCAGGCATGGGGAAAGTCCCCACTGAAAGGAAGTCAATGCAGCAGCTGGGCTCAAAAGCTGAATAGTGACAGGTGTTAGGCACTGTCCAGGATGATAAAATTGTAATGTGTCATCACACTGTCTCACTTCGCTCTCATCTTCCTGTGTTTTGAAATATCTGGTCTCTTTGTTAGATGTAGTCTTGAACTGAGAGGATGGAATCACTTAAAGACAGCTTCGCTCACTAGAACCCACTGTCCAGCTCTTGACCTGAAGAGGGTATGGTCCCAAGAGGACTGAATTTTGCTTTCATCCATCCACAGCAGTCACAGCTTATTGTTTTAGTGTTTTTCTGTTTTGTTGTTTTTAAGAAAACTATGCATGGTTGCATAGATTGCTCAGTGTTTAAGAGCACAAGCTATTTTTTTTCAGAGAACCAAATTTAGTTCCCACCACCATGTCTAACAGCTCACAACTGCCTACAACTACAGTCCCAGGGTTCTGATGCCTCTGGCCTCTCTGGATACCTGTAATCCCATGCACATACCCATACAAAAACACATACGCATACACATAATTAAAACTAAAATAAATCTTTAAAATTTTCACATACTGTTCCTTGAGCTATGTGAATGGTAGAATAAAAATGTCTCATATTGTGGAAAAATCTTTTTGTATACTGTGAAGATTTTGTCACTCTGATTGGTTTAATAAAAAAAACTGAATGGCCAATAGCTAGGCAGGATTTTCAGGGCAGAGAGGTGTAGCTGAAGTTTTTCTGATCTTGCCTGGCTCCCATGGCTCTGCAGCCGCTTGGACCCAAGTAAACACACAGAGGCTTATATTAATTAAAACTGCTCATCCATTAGCTCAGGCTAACTATTGACTAGTTCTTACACTTAAATTAATCCATAATTCTTATTTATGTTTAGCCACGTGGCTTGGTACCTTTCCTCAGTTCTGCCTTTAGATCTTGCTTCCTCTGTGTCTGACTGATGACTCCTGACTCAGCCTTCCTGTTCCCCAAATTCTCCTCTCTCTTATTCCACCTATACTATACTTTCTGCCGGGCTACTGGCCAATCAGCATTTTATTTTTCAACCAAATCAGAGCAACACACATTCACAGTATACAGAACAACATTCCCATCAGAGAGGACTCTGGAAAGAAGAGCAGAGAAGCAGAAAGTTGCCAGTCAGATGCATAGGAAGTAGCATGGGCATTACAAAGTAAAGGTAGTAAAGCCAGGAGACAAAAACTAGATTGATAAAAATGGGTTAATTTAAGTTGTAAGAGCTAGTTAGTAAGAAGCCTAAGCTATCTGCTGAGCTTTTATAATTAATAATAAATCTCCATGTTATTTGGGAGCTAGCAGACAGATAGAAAATACATCTATAATCTCATTTAGGGGTGAGCACTCCAGTTACTCATTTTTCTGAACTCTGAGCAACAGTGGGTATCATATTAGTTACTATCCCCTGGAAAACAATGCTTTTCTTATGTGAGGCACCAATCTCTGGCTATTGAGATGAGGAATTGAGAAGGATGATAGATACAATGTCCATTTACCAAGATAATACTAGTGGGTTCTCCTCTAGGACCTATGGTCTCCCAAGTATCACTGGACAAGTAACAGTATCAGAAATAAGCTTCACTTTGTTGTGTGTAGCTTAATACAATAAAAAATTCAGTTGGTTACCCCATAAAAATCTTGCCATTATAAAAGGGGGAGGAAAGATGATAAGATCCACATGTTCTCATCAACTCACAGCAGTTGTGGCTGCTTGCATACGACCTGCATGTGATTGAGTAAAAAGTCAGGTACAGAAGGGAGAGGGGCTGAAATGCTTTGGCAAGTGAAGGTTCTTGGGGTAGGCCAAGCCTTTTTTTTTTTTTCCAGAGAAGTAGTCAGTGTAAGGTTGTCCATTATCCAGTACATGACCCTACAGCCATGCAAACAGCAGAAGCACTGACTGGACTCAGTGAGCCATGATAAAAAAAAAAGAAGACATAAAGACAGAAGGAGGGCATGGCAGACAGGGGCCTGAAAGGAGCTGGATGGGGAATCAAGCATTGATGTGTTATACAAGTGTGAAATTCTCAAAAAAATGTGTACACAAAGAAAATTATCACTAAACTTTGCTGATGGTTGGTTAAAATTCCAAACCAACCTCAGGAAGTGGTATCACTGTCATTTTACTGGTTGAGAAAATTTTACTAGTAAGAAATGGAAACCTCTAATCGTCATGAAGATCAAACAACATGCTTTGTGGGAAGTAGAATATGTAAACTGTAAGGATTTAATACCAGAGTACAATAGCAGCTTTTCCCCTTTCGTAGATATCAACAGACACCCTGCTGAGACATGGTCTGTGTGTCCCTCACTAACAGACAATGCCAATGCCAGGATAACACATCTGAGAGGTGAGTTTAGCTCACCTGGGAAGTGAGTTTACATCAAAGTCATGTGTTTTATTCCCCAACCTTTCTCTGCCTCAGACCTACAAATCAGAGAGCTAGATGCAGCAGGCTTGTGCTGTGAACCTCCTTCCATCCCCAGAAACCTATATGAACAGTCTCCAACCCACATGGCCTCTAACTCCTTTTAGAGCCTCTGCCATGTTGTTGACTTCTTGTCTGTCTGACCATGGTATTAATAACTCTTCTAATAAACTCCTTACTCCCCTAGTAATCTACCTCAGTATTGTCTTAACCTCCCCATTCCCATTTATAACCCAACATAGAATGAAAGATTCTTGTCCCAGTAAAATCTGTGCTAGACAAACCTGAGGCAAGAAACTCACATATAATGGTCTTTATAGCCTTTCCAGATTTTATACCTGTAGGTACATTCTGATGCTCTCTGGCTTTGAAGAGGATCAACACCAGACCTAGGTGGTACAAAATTTTCTTTTGCTTTGTTCTGTGCTGTTTAGATTTTCACTGAGGCGTAATGTATAGTTATATTAGTAAGATAGCCCACACACTTTTCCAGATGGATGAATCCAGATCAGGAGACAGAACAGTGCAGAACCCCCACATTCTTGCTCATTCTCTTATCATTGCTAACATTCTAGGTTAACTACTCTTTTGCCTAAACATAGCATAGACTGACTTAACAAGATTTTAAAATTTATAGCAAATTGGATCTTGGAAAATGTGTCTCTTTTATGGGTGATTTCTTTTAACATTGTGAAATTGGTTGATTTTACTTTTTGCAAACATAAAACAGATATTTTAGCTGCTTAAATGGACTACATAAGAGCACATAGCTTTAATAAGAAAGAAGAAAAGTGGAAGAAAGTTGAGGGTAGCCTTCACGTCCACACCTTGCAGTGAACAAAAATCTCTGAGGGAAGTGAGACTTCTAGACTGTTTCTTTAAAAAATATTTCTACTTAAAATTGTTTATATAATATGGTTTTGTTGTATTCTTTCCCCTTCCTTGGCTTCTCCCATATCCTCCCAACGTCCCTATTTATCCAACTTCATGTCCTCTCTCTCTTGCTCAAAAAATAAGTAATGAATAAAAATAAAAATGAAATCAGATAATCTAAAAAAGAAGAAAGCTAATAAAAAACAAAACAAAATAAATTAAAAAACACAACACATACACACACACAGAGAGAGAGAGAGAGAGAGAGAGAGAGAGAGAGAGAGAGAGAGAGAGAGAGAGAGTTAATTTTGTGCTGGTGAACTATACGGAGTGTGGAATCTGCCCTGGAATGTGGTTGATATACCCAGTGACAATCCACTGAAGAAAACTTACTTTCCCTTTTACAGGTTGCATCAATTGCAAATAGCTTCTTGGTTAAGACTGGGACTTGATACCCACTTCCACTTCTTAGTGATGGGTTTTGTCTGTTTTGAACATATGCAGCCATTATGCAAGCTGTCACAGTCTATTTGAGAAAGTAATTAATGATACCATTATCCTTCAGGAGCATCAGAGTATCTTCTAGCACCATGAACACTGGTCAGTAAGGTTGATAGTCTAGCTGGGCTCCAGATGGGCTCTGTTTTCTATGATGTAAGCAGGTGTCCCTGTGTGCATCAGTCTTGCTGTGTCTCAAAAACACTGCTTCCCTGGCGTCAATCACCACCTCTGGCTCTTTCAATCTTTCTGCCTACCTCAGAAACTGGCTATAAGACCAAGAAACTGATTTCTGACAGCAATCTCAGGGAGTTTGGAGACAACATTCTCAGCAGAAGATTCCTTGAGTCCACAGGACAGATGCTGCTTGGATTTTAACTCATGCAACCACAAAACTAGATAAATTCTGCTTAGATGCTGCATTAGTTAATTCATTACAGAGATACAATATCTGATCAAAACAACTAAAGAAAGCAAACATTTATTTTGGCTCACAGGTGTAGAGTAAGTCTATCATACTCATGGATTCATGATACCTGGGAGAATGAAGCTCCGGAGGCTTTGTGTCCTCAGTCAAAAGCAGCGAAAGAGAGATGCTTGGGCTTAGTTCACTTTCTTCTGTGTATAGAAAGCACATGGAGTGATACTACCCACATTTAGCCACATTCAGGATGAGTCTTCCCAATCATTAAGCCAATCTAAAAAATTTCTCATTTGGATGCCCAAATATGTGTTTCCATCAAGCTGCCAATCAAGATCAAGCACTTGTTATGTGGCACATTTTACTCTGGTCATAACAGGACACCATCTTAGAATCACCCCAGCATCCATGGCTACTAGTGCAGGATAAACTGGTGGCAACTAGGTTTATGACGATGATAATGTATCTACTGACACTTCCTAGGAGACATAGGACTAGAGAGTTAGGAGACCCTCACTTAAGAGTCCAGATATTGTTCCTCTGCCTTCCGTCAGCTGTGAGTGATTTTGTTAGGTGCTGGAGTCTATGGGAATAGGAAGATGAACTAAAAGCAAGACTCCATGATGTTGTTTCTTTAAAGTCCCTATCTATGGTGGATAGTGACTTTGCGGGGTTGTAACTATTTGGTGGGGGATGGGTACTTTGTGGTGATGCAGCTGTTCAGGGATTACTCATGCTTCTGCAAGCAATCTTTTCCCTGTGCTCTGCAAGCAAGCCTTATGAAGTCATTTGTCCATCAAGTTGAACTTTGGTGTGATTGTACTTTGGTTTGTTGGTGTCCACCTGGAGTACAATGTCTTTGTATCTTCCCAGGAAAAGTTAATGCAACACCATAAAGATACCAACTGTGTGAAAACCAGACAGATACCTGACAGACAGGTTAACATCTTTTCTACATAATGCATTCTTCAGAGGAAGCAACTTGCCAAACACAGACTATGCCAGTCACAGATACTGGTCGAGTGACCCTATACCCGTGGAAATCCTTTGTTCATTATCCATACAGAAAAATCGAAAAGCAGTGGAAGAAAATGAGGTTGGGCAGCTCAGGACTCTACTCATAGAGGAGAGAACAGGAAGAGAAAGGAAAGCAGAGTGGGCCTTCAGATATTTAGAGATGCTATTTTTCAGCATAGAGTTCCCAGACATTCATCTAAAGCACTTGAAACACTGCCAGCCAGGGTGCAGTGTGGCTATAAGTCAATATCCTTACAACATAGGCACTTAGCAAGAAAACACGGCTGATGCAGTACACCTGCAGGCATGAGGCAAAAGCTGGCCCACTCTGGGGAAATAAGTTTCCGATAGCCCCTTTCTATTCCTTTTCACTCTGTCCTTGATTTATTGCCTTTGTTCCACTCTGCCAGGACAAAAGCTTCAGCTTTCAACATGAAATGATATTCCAGACTCCACTAAATATATTTGTAAGACAACGGCAGCCAACAAAATAAAACTTCGAGCACAGAGATGGGCTGTTATTTAAAGCTGGGGAGAGATTATGAGAGGATTATTACTTTATCAAAAAATATTTCAACTACTGAACGAGCACTGCGTTTTTCCAGTACCTTTGGCGGTGTGCTAATTTATCTCTCACCTTGCAAGGATTTAGACTTTCATTGCCAATTTATTGAAAAGCCTGACAAATGTCAGTGGCCTATGTTTCAGGACATCCAGGCTTACTTAGTTATTGCTAGGAGAGTGGGGAGTCAGGACCTTCAGAGGGGAATTACGTGTGCTGTTTCTTTGAGTTTTAGTGCTCTCCTTTCATGTGAATGATCTATTTGAACATCCAATTTGATCTTCTCCGTTGTTTTAGAGGTCCCTCCAGAAAAGGGCAATGCAAACACACACAAAAATCCAATGTATTACCATAAGGAATCACATTCTTTCCTTTCTCTTTTTCCTAGAATATATAGTTCATGCACTTTAAATTGTCTCACTCTTTAAATATTTATGTGTCTTTGTACAAGTGTATGTGGTTGTCTGTGTGTGTACAGGTGCATACATACCACAATACACATACAGAGGTCAGAGGGTATCCTCAGGTATTGGTCCTCACCTTCCATATTGTTTGAGGCAGATCTCTTGTTCTGTGATGCATTTAGCAGGACAATAGGTCTGTAATCTTCTGGGGAGTCTTCTGTGTTCAACTTTTATTTCACCATAGTAGCACTGGGATTAAGGACTCAAGCTCATGATAGTGTAAGTGGTTTTTTTTTTTGTGGATTCTGGGAATCTGAACTCAAGATCTCATGCTTGCACTACAAGTACATTACCAACTGATCCATCTCCCCAGCCCTGCATCTTTTACAATAATCCCCCCAAGAATCTTTAATGTACATTGAGATGATAAACATTCATCAAAATTATCAGGGATAGGATGACTGCAATCCATTTTCATTATTGTCTGTAAACTTTAGAAGTTTTTTTCTCTAATTTATTTTGTTCCACAGCATGAAATAAGGTTGTTGCCTAGCTGAATTGCTTTTCTTGAGTCTTAGGTGTGCTTTAGTGCACTATGAGATGATAGTGAGTACTGACACAGATGTAATACTAGAACATGCTTTAAGAAGGGGCCTCTGCTTGAAAATATTCATATTCTGATGTTCATTGAGGCTACTAAAAATGTCATAAAGAAAGTTGCTTTGACAGTGGCCTGTTTCTCCCACATGGACTCTGGGGTCTCCAGGGTGCTAAGTCAGTGGTTGTGAGTTCTGGAATAAATGTCTTCACCGTGGATGAAGCCAGCTGCTTCTGTCCACTTGTATAATGGACTATTAAACAAGTGCTTCAGGAGAGCACCCCAAAACAGCCTTTGTGGGAGGAGGAAAGATAGTTCTCATTCAAGTGAATTTTCATAAGCATGCTATTGGAAGGAAGAGAGGCAGGGAGGGAAAGAAAACTTCAAACAAAAGCAGTGACATGTGCAAAGACCCAAGGAAATCAGAATAGGATGCCTTCAATGTCACAAATGTAGAATGATTGAATGCAGGTACAAGGTACAACTGGATATTTGAATACTAAGAATACAGATGTCATTGGAAAGCAAGAATCTGGGAAGACAGAGACTTTGACATAGAACCAGGGACAAGGGAGAGATATGAGAAAGGAGTGGCCTCAACATATTTGAATTTTCAAAAGACTGCTGCAGTCAGAATAGAAAGTGAATTTATAATGTATACATTTATAGATTGGAAAACTCACTAAACACTGTGGTGATAATTTGATTCCAAGATTAGGATATCCAGAACAAAACAAAAATGACTGAAGTAGGAGGTGGTTGAGAGCTGGGCATATGGCTCAGTAAGTAAGGTATTTTCAACTAGCTTGAGGAATAATTTCAACCCTCAGAACCTGTATAAAAGCACTGGTTGTTGTGGTACATCCTGTTAATCCCAGCACTGAGACAGCAGAGACAGGCAGAGCTCTCAGGCTGACAGGTCAACCAGTTAGCCAAGCCAGCAAATTCCAGAACAACAAAAGAAGAGTCCAGCCAAAATCAAGGTGGACAGCTCCTGAGGAAAAGCACCTGAGATTGTCTTCTGGCTTCCACATGCATATCTATGAGCACGTGTACACACACACACACACAGAGGGGTGGGGAGAAAGGAAGAGGGAGGAAGAGAGAGAAAGAGAGGGGCATAACATATTCCCATTGGCTGGGAATTTGTCAAATAGCCTATCTAGTCAGTGAGAGCCACGAGGATCTGTCTGTCTCCATTACCCTCGTGCTAGGATTTGCCCAGCTTTTTTCAATGTGTGTTTTGGTGACAAGTACTTTACCCACTGAGCCATTCCCCCAACTCTGTCTGTGCCTCTTTAGTGAAGTACATGGCAGCAGGCTGCTTCCATAGCACTTTGATAATTGCTGCATCTGGGTGTTCAGGCCTCATGTCATTACCTCCTATAGTTTACTCACTGTCCTCCATTTCTGCCAAGTGTCCTTTGTACTGCTTCTCCCTATGGGACAGAGCAGCCATTTCTGATGAACATTATTAAAAAGCAGGGAGCTGAAAGCTGTTGTGAGCAGGCACAGGAGGAAGCTTAGCAGCAGACTCTGGGACCTTTCAAATTCCAACAGTTCAGGACAAGGGTCTGACCTCTTTGGAGACTACAGCTAGTATTTTTCAACTAAGCCAATCCCAGGCAATTCCAGAATGGTGTGGCCATGATAATTGTTTGGTATTTTAAGATGCTAACTTTGGGTCAATATTATGGCAGTAAGAGAGCCTCTCAGAGAATGTCCTTAGGAAGACTCACACATGACTGGTAAGTTAACAAAACCTATGATTGCAGCTTAGAAATGACTTTGACTTAGAATTGTGGGGGTAGTTTTTCTGTCATCTCTAAAGCAGCAGATTTTCCTTGAGAACTTCTATCCTGGTTAGACTTATAATCATCTGTCTTTAGATTTAGACTCTGGGTGTGCTTCAGTTCAACTCATCAAACTGCATAAGAAAACAAACTTTATTTCTCCTTTTTATTTCATGAAGTATTTTCAATAATGTTTGCTAATATCTCCTTCCACATCTGATGTTTCTTTTTGAAAATGCCTTAAGATATTGGACATCCTGTTTTAAACTTATAATTCCTTTCTTATTCCTGTATTGGCAATTCTCCACAACTCCCATCCCTTTCATTCCTATTCAGTTCCCTGGGTGATTTTTCAGGTTCTGTCTTCCAAATTCACAGACTTAAAAATCTCTTCTATCAAACAGCCAACACTTCTTTCTCATTATCTCTGATATTCATTTTAAAGAACCATGGTTTTATCTCAAGGATTTATACATTCTCCTATCTCTATGAAGATGTTATGTGTGTTATACACACATGTTAATGTAAGTGTTGTACATGTTTCTAGGCATGTATACATACATATTTCATGTACAGGAAAGGCTGAAGTGGATATCTTATTCCATTTCCATCCACCTTATTATTTCAGACAAGGTCTCTCTCTGAACCTGGTATTCATCAAATGGCAAAACTAGGTTATTGATGATCTCTGGAAATCCACCTCTCTGCCTCGCAGCACTGTGATTACAGTCCCATGATGCCATGGGACAGGGTTTTACGTAGGTATTGGGATAAGCTCTGGTCCTCCTGCTTGAGCAGGTGAGTCATCTCCACAGTCCCTCTGAAATACTGGTTTTCTGTCACCCACTTTATTCATATGTTTATGAATACCTTGGCTTGTTCATTTGGTTATTTTATTTCTCATCCTGAAAGGTTTATGGACACAGAGATTTTTGTTTCTTATTCACCCAAATTGAGACACTGAAAATCAGATGGAAATTTCAAAATGTGGGCTGAGCTTATTACTGAGTATGGATCATTGGCTGGAGATCACATGGGAGACTGATGTTCAATGGGGGGTATTTCTAAAGACTTAGACATCATGTATATTTTTCATAAAACTGTTCATTCTGTGGAAGAATGCTCTCGTTCCCTGCAATGAAGAAGGAAAGTCAGTAAAGTCAGGCTTGGATCCCAGAACTCAGTGTGCAGAGTGCATTGCATGTCTGTTTGCTGCTGTGTCTACAGTGAGACTTCATCTCTAGATAATTGTTGTTTCAGTTTCTACATGCCAAAGATAAGTCAAAGTTGAAGGTGAAAAGGAACCTGTTGTTTATCTTCCTGAGCAAGGAAAATTTAACCGAGAGTAGACATCTCCCTTCATAAACACCATCTGGTTACTCCCTATTTGATGTTCAAGCCCAGGCTTAGGGCACAGAGAGCAGTCCCGTGATTAGCATTGTAGTGAGGCAGGCAATGCTAGAACCTGCTTGGATGAAGCTACATACAGCTCTCTCCCAACAATGTACTTAACAAGTTGGCTTCCACTTGTGTAGAACTGAAAGCATACCCCTTATGAAGCAATGGAGTTCCCTGAAAGCCTTCAGTAACTGCCCTTGTATGGCCAAACACATTCTGAAGCATATCCCGGAGCTAAGGCCATTTCAGTAATGCAGACTATGCAGGATTTGGATGCATGCACATCAAGGCAAGGTAATTTTAGGGAAAATCCCTTATTTACTATTTTATGCCTAAGCGTGATAGGTACACATATGACTAAAATCAGATGCATCATGGGGAAGAATATGTGCAGTGAACAGAGGCTTACATAACCCAAGCCTATCAACAGAAATAGGAAACAACTCTCGGGCTATCCCAGGCAACCAACTTCTTCTCCTTTCCCCAAATCCACAAAAAAGGAGCCCCAAACAGTGAGTGGGGACTCTTGAATAAGTGCCATTCAAGGTTGCTGTTCTCTTACACAGTATCTGGCTTGTACTTTCACTTCGTTTTTAAATTAAATTCCTTGCTACTTTGCTATTTGTGTGCATGACTTCAGCTCTTTGAATAAGATGCCAAGAATCTCTAAACACCAGGTCCCAGCAGACAGCAGCAGTGACAGTGGGACGTATTCCCATGAGCTCACTCCAGCATAGCCCGGAAGGGAGGCCACCCCCTCCTCTATCTGGTTTTTAGTCTTCCAATTCAGTTTGCTGACATTTCTGTCCTGCCTTTATCTGTCTTCTGTTCTCTTTTTCTTTTGTGGTTCTAGCATTTTCAATTATTTCTGAAATTCTTTATGTAGTTTTGGAGGTGTGAAAAGGGAGACGATAAATTTGTACATCTATTGATGTTTAAACGGGGCCCTGTAATTTTTTTTGCAGTTTTTCTGAACGACAACAATGCTGCTGAGCCTTATTACTAATATTGAAACCACTTGTTCTTAGAAGATTCGCCCATGGTTTATTCCACTCCAACATCTCAGTTTGACCAGGACTATCAACCTTTGCTGGCTGTTTTCACAGGGACTGTAGCTGTGTCCTACAACATGTGTGACAAAAATGGGCACCATGGAGATGTTTTCTTCTCCCCAGAGTCCCTGTGTGCATCTTTGTGTGCCACAGTAGAATTACAAAGTACAGGAGC
>CABHPR010157339.1:42205-67490 GCA_902168415.1 Peromyscus melanophrys | reverse complement strand
TCTCTCTCTCTCTCTCTCTCTCTCTCTCTCTCTCTCTCTCTCTCTCTTTCTTATGCCTAGATTCCTCCTCCTACTTCTTCTCTCTGTCCGGAAGTCCTGTCTATACATCCTGCATAGCTATTGGCTATTTAGCTTTTTATTAGACCAATCACAGTTATACACCTTCACAACGTGTACAAATATCACACATTTCCCTGTTTTTGTCTAAATAAAAAGAAAGGTAAGAATTACATTTACAATGTCTAGTCTATCTCTCTTTGGCAAATTTAGAGAAAATAATTTATTATGAAATAATCCTTCTGTACACTGTGAATATGTATTACTCTCATTAGTTAGTAGAGAAGCTGACTGGTTAATAGCTGAACAGGATAAAGTTAGGTGGAAGAGCCAAACTGAGAATGATGGGAAGAAGAGAAGAGTCAGGAGTCATCAGCTAGACACAGAGAGAGCAGGAGATGAACATGCCATGCTAATAAAGGTACCACCATGTGGCAGAGCACAAATAGGGAATATGAGTTAACTTAAAATGTAAGAGGTAATTAGTAATAAGTCTGAACTACTGACCAAGCATTTGTAATTAATATTAAGCC
Source organism: Peromyscus melanophrys (assembly GCA_902168415.1). NCBI lineage: Eukaryota > Metazoa > Chordata > Mammalia > Rodentia > Cricetidae > Peromyscus > Peromyscus melanophrys. The sequence continues at coordinate 66,900 of CABHPR010157339.1, read as the reverse complement.
TCTGAGTAATTATTTAAGAGCAGCTGTGGGACAGAAAAACTCCACCTACAATATATCATTATCTATCCTATCATGGTGAGTCCAGAGTTTTGTAACTAATTTATTTTTTTATCCTAACTTGTTTTACCAACCAAAAACTATGTTTTTAGACATTAAAACATTTTCTTAGATAAACAACTTAAGTTTTTATGTCTCTCAACCTTTATAAACTTTACATCTATTTGTGAGTTTTTTTTCTGAATTTGATAATGAGAAAAACTGTAACTATAACTATCTAGTCTTCAACTCCATCAGAGACCCAAGATGCATGGAATATTACCTAATTAAACAGGACGTGCAGAACAATCAACTTCCAAAACTATAGAAAGGACAGAAACAGCTGGCTGCCTGAACAGTCACCCAAGATTCCTTTGCAGTGGTGGGGCATCCATATTTGACCTGCAGGCCTAAAATATCTGACAAACTTTTCTCTGAAGCAGGATTTTTGAAAGACTGCTCTATCTTGTCTTCGCAAAGTTTGACAGTCACCTCTTCTTTGTCCTGCTCATTCAATTTGGACAGGATAGTGTCAGTAGTCAGGACAAGGACAGTTTCTTGCCCACTAGCCAATTTTACCACAATAAAACAAACTCAATATGGAGGTTCTTCAATGTCTATCTTTCTTTTTTGAAGTAAATTTGTGCTGCCAGGAGCTGATGTATCTCACTGTCATGAAAAGCCTTATGTTATTTAAACATTCCAAATGCCATATTCTGTAGGTCTCCTAAGTGTTTGAAGACCATCTATCTATATACACTATTAAAAAAAACCTTAAATTTACATCAATACAAAATTCCATACCAATGTAAAACATTTGAGATTGATAGTTGCTTTATAGTTTAGATTCAATAATCTACCCTTTTATCCTATCCTTTCAATATCTGCCCTTTTTTTTCTTTCAGAAAGAGATCCTTTAATCCAACCCCTTTGCTCAGTTTTCTCCCTTAAGATAACCAGAAACAATTTGCAACCAAACCCCTAAATGATGACAAACATTCATAACCCACTGAATGATCAGAAACCACTCACCCCCACTTCTTGGGAATGTAGATGCTATATTCTTAAAACTACTTCTTGTTGTCTGGGAGTGATGGCATCTTATGAGACACAGAGAAGATTGGGGTAATGGTCAAGTCCTGTGAGAGCTAGCTATATTATTTTTTTGTTTAGCCTCTGTGTGATGGGAAAGTGTAGAACTTATCTGAAGTCTTGACTGCACAGTGTGTGAGGCAGGAGCATCTCAGCTAACAGTTTTAAAGTTGTTCTGGATGTAAAATTTTGAGGAAACTGAAACATAGGCAGATCACCTGTTTTATTTGTTTTCATTCATATTTGGTCCCTTTTTCTTTCTGAAAACACACAAAGTTTTAAAGGTGACATGTATATCTACACTAACGTTACACACACACACACACACACACACACACACACACACACACATACACACACAAATGCACACTCACACATTAACACGAGTATGGAATATGTGGTGTACACAAGTCAGTTAAAGATGATATTTTTCTGTTCTATGTTTGAGCAAGTAAAAGGCATCTTTCCACTTTATAAGTCCATTTGGACTATATAATATAAATCTCTATCTGGCCATATGAAAGGATGGCATATAATATATAGGCCATGAGGACTCTGTAGCCAACAAGATTTATCATGTTCATCCAGTCCCAGAGCTGTTCCCATGTCAAGAGATCAGCTTATACATTACCTGTCTTGTAGTCTTTCTTGGCTTTTTCCTTCAAGTCTGCAGTCAAGATCCTCAGGAGGTCTCCCCTGGTCAAATCTGATCTTTATTCATTTTGAAGAGACAGTAACTTTTTATTTCCTGTGGAAACAAAGGCATAACCTCTCCCTCCAATGCAACACATTGTCCAATTTCCCTTCTGAAGCTAAGACATTTTTAAAATATATAGGTTGTATTAATTTAGCAGTTTTCATAATCCAATGTCTCTCAACAGCTATTGTTTTTGTTCATTAGCATTTAAAAATTCAAAGTGAACAAAGCACCATAGAAGATCCAGACACCCTGTGTATTTCCCTTCTTTATGTGGCTTATTCCTTTCATATTACTTTACTCTCTCTTTAAAAACTTTACTTTACTGTATCTATTTAGAGGTTTTCTCAGTCTGGACTTTATTTTTTGCATGGCTGCAGCATTTTCTGACCATAGGAGATAAAACTTAATTGGCTAGACTATGGCTGCAGAGTGGTACTGGCAGCTGCCTCTAGTCCCTTTGGTTCTGTGAGAGCCTGGCCTCATTCAGGCAGGTAACTGCAGGAGCCGCATTTACCACCCAGCTCTGGGAATTTGTTGAGTCCAAGCGCTGGGTGTTTTTACCTAGCAGGCTAGCTGCTCAAGTGCTCTGCTGCACAGCAGAGCCTCTTAAAAGAGCTGTACCTCTGCCTACCCGAGAAACTACTTTTTCAGGCCCTATGTGGAAATTTGAACCCTATGTTGGGCACCAGATGTAGTCAAACTTTCCTTTGGGCCACCAGCTCACAGATAACAACATGGAGACTTATTCATTATGAAAGCTCAGCCTTTAGCTTAGGTTTGTCTCAATTAGCTCTTATAACTTAAATCAACGCATTTAGATTAATCTATCTTCAGTTACCTACTACCCATCCTGCTTCCTCCACATCTCCTTGCATCTCTCTCAGGCACCTGGATTCTTCCTCCTACTTCCTCTCTCTGCCTGGAAGTCCCACCTATTCCTCTTGTCTAATTTTACCTTTTTATTAGACTAATCACAGCAATATACCTTTACATAGAGTGCAAATATCCCTCAACAATGATGACTATATCCTATATAAGGTCTTACTTCCACCCAGAAAATACTTGACTATCCCACAGTCTTCATCTGACAAGAAGGTAGGATTCAGTAAGGTGTCAAGAAGAATGCAACAGCAATATTGGCATAGTCTATGTTCTGATCTATCCAAAAGATAGATTCATTTCCAACACTCATGTCTGAGTTAGATCTCTAACCAGACCCAAGAAATACAGTGGAGTAAGAATACAGCTACATTCCTAGACATTCTTGGGACCCTATGCCACCGACCACCCCATCATAGGAGTGAGTTGGATACTCAGAAATTACAAAACACTGACTGGCTCAAGGACCTTTAATGCCAATATATGGGGCAGTTAAAAGGTATTGTTCCTTCCAGGTCAGGGTTATCTATTATCACCGATGAATAGACTGATAGAGCACACTATGTCTCTATCTTGGATGTACTGACCTTCACTCAACTCCTCTCACAAGAATTCTCTTAGCATGCAGTACATACCTCCTCAAGTGATCTCCATTGCCTTTGGTATGAGTAGATGGAAAGAATTGCTAGGGCAACTGGGAGGTTCTAGTTCTAGGATAGACATCCTACATTTAAGTAGGTATGGCTTTCCCATGTCCACTTCAAGCTCCAACTGCACTTGGTTGAAACTATTTTCAATCTTGATCAGCCAGAAGGTGTTGGCTGTTTGTGAGTCTCCTAACTATTTAGGATTGTATGTACCTCTGAGCCTACTACAGAGACATATCAAATAAAATCTTCTTAGATAGTCTATAATCTGTGTTTATCTGAGGCAAGTGTTGCTGCTCCCTCTGGAATACAATTATTATCTTTATGCAGTATTGTCATTAAAATTAAACAAAGTAAATTAATATACTAATATGTTAGGGATAACTATTAAACATGGTCTTTGTACACACATACACATACACACACACACACACACACACACACACACACACACACACACACTGCCTAAAGAAAGTTGTTCAAACTTCAATCTAGAAGATGAGAATGACACAGAGAAATGAGTCAAGAAATTCCTAGCATTAAAAGTTGTTTCAATAAACAACAGAAAGGGATGTTTGGGGGATGCATCAAATAAGTGTCCATTTGCACCCCAACATGAGTGATCACCAGGAAGCAAATAATGAGCAGTAGGAAGTGGAAACTTAGAAAGAACCCAAGGTGAGATGAGGGAGTGGATTAGAGCAGGTGCACAGCCTAGGTGACGACAGTGTGAAGGCTCCTTGATGCATTAACCTCCTTTTCATTGGAATTATTTTTAAAGATCAATACTTCTCCTTATAATTATGTGTGTGAGTGTACCTGTGTGTGCCTGTGTGCACATGTGTGTAGGTGCCTGTGGAGGCCACCTGATGCTGATGCTGGGAACAGAACTCACATCCTCTGGAAGAGTGCCTACTAGATGCTTCTAACCACTAAGCCATTTCTCCTGTGCCTGTGTTAACTTCTTAATGGGCATCTAAAAGATAATTTTCATCTGGTTATGTTTCTCTAGTGAATAGAGAAATGGATGATGGAATTAAAAGTAAAAAATAGTGAGTCCATTTTGATAGTGTTTAATTGCAGAGGATATTACAGAAATGAGAGAGTAAGGTCCTAAACAGGGAAGAATATAATGAAATCTTAATAGTCACTTGAGATAAAAATATATTCCTTAAGTTACATTTCTTGAGAGCTACTATAAACAAACAGCTAAATGAATCAGCTCATGCTTAGCAAATAACTATCTTGCAAAGCACAGATTTCATTTTTAACTTGGCAAAGCAGTTTTACAGCTGTCAATGAATAACACAGGAAAAGCTCACCAACAAAAGAGCCATTACATAGCAAAGAGAGATTCCAGAGGAATAATGGAGGGCTTACTTGGGGGAAGAAATAATTTTCTGTACATTTAAATACATATTTAGATTTCTCAGCTGCACTTTTGTCTGTGTAAATGAAGTGAGTGGTTTGAAAATTCCAGTAAAGACTTTGTATATGCTCTTACTATTAGAAAATAAGTAATGATAAATTACTTTGCTGCTGTTCCCAATGAACAAACCAAGCCAAGAGAGTCAATTTGCAATCCGGACTAATCATCTAAAATTTATGGAAAATGACATTTTCTAAGATTGTATGCATATTTGATTATTATAATCATTAAATTGCAATCATTTTATGAGGAAATTCTCCCATGTTTTTCCTTAGCCCAGGAAGGACTTTAGAATACAACCATTAATACTGTAGATTGTTGCCACTTACCAAGGATCAAAGTCTGATTTAAGCACTTCTTAATTTTAATTTTGTGACCTAGAACTGTGACTGAAACTTTCATCTGCAAAACAAAGTTTTAACTCACACAACCGAATTTCTCTACAATCAAATAGTGGAAAGCTGTTGTTATGTGTCTGAGCCTGCCAGTTGACTGGGTAGCTGGGTGATGATGTGCACCACCGTGCTGACTGCCCAGCTGACTGGTTGGCAGGTTCTGACAAGTGGTGCCCCATATTGGGCGCCAACTTTTGTAGCCTGCCAACAGTCAACTGGGTATCTGGGTGGAGGCATGGTGGATTGTAGAGACAATGAAGAAGACAGAAAAGAGTCAAGAGGTCTGCCAGTCAATACAGAACAGCCCTGAGTTTATTTCACAGTCAGCTTATTTATAGTCTTGAAGAACAGAGGTAGAACAATGCATAGCATAGGCATTCAACCACTATCTATCCTGTTCTTGTGTCAAGGAGCAGGCAGTTTCATTTTCTATGTTGATGTTCTACTGGCTGGCATCAGCAGCCTGCATCTAGATAGTATGTTGCTTCCTGTGGACTAATCAGGACTTTCTCACAGCCCTGGAGCAAGCAAGCTTGAACTTTATTGACTCTAAACAGACTTCAGATTCAAATTGGGAAATTGAGTCAGTTGAGAGGTCCCACAGTTGCATAGTCATCTCACACACACTGAAAGCTGCTCATTTATTCCTTTCTTGTATCACACTTGGATAGTTTTTAGAAATCAATCCAGGTCACTAGGGACTACAAGGGTAAAAGCCAGTTTATGAAGCGCCATTGCCAGTGGTGTTCAGTGACAGCTAACAAATTAAAAAAATTACTTGAAAGGTGAACTGCTGGAAATGTGGGAGCAGAAATTAGGTATGACTGGACTATTTATTTTATTTTTCAGTTCCATGGTATGACAAGGTATTTAGGTTTAGCTAATTGATGGCAAAAATGACTGGGCATGTCACCTCAAGGTCTGTTTATTTTATTGACCTATTTCAGACATCAGTCAATAATTCAGAGTACTTTCAAATTAAGACCTAAGTGCCTATCAATGTGTTAAGTGGAGGGCTGTACATTTATCATCAAAGTCTATGGAGTTTCTAGTCCCCAAAGGGAGGCCAGGACTCAGACTTCCATCCCTAAACCTCAGTGCAAACCCAGTTCTTCATGACATAGCAATCTCTTCACCAGTAAGATGGAAATACCCAAGCACATGATACAAATATGTGCAAGGTTATAAATATAACAAAAATGGGGATAGCCAAGGCAGTGGAGTAAGCAATCTTAAACTGCCCAAATCACAGAAAAACAAACAAAAAATGAATTTCAAAATTAGGCTGATTTTAAATCAATCAACAACTGGGAAAAATCAACAAGGAGTATTGATTGATCATTCACTATGTTTTAAAGGAAAAAGAATAACAGGAAATTCTGAAGAAACCATAATAGGTGTTGGACAATCTGTCCTTTGCATGGTATTGCTGTAAAGTCAAATCAGACTTCACAGTATCATAGGTGCTACCATGCAGTTATTTTTTCATTGCCTAAAACACTATATTTGTGTGCATGCATAACATTTGCAGACAAGACTTATGACATTGTGTTTTAATGATTAAAAATTCATCAGATTGTAACCAAGATTGCTTTCATGAAAAATTATTTTATGGCTAGTGAAATCTCAGTCCAACCTTCTCTGTTTGTGACAATGAAATTGGTTCTGTTTAAAGAAATTCCCTTTTGTGAATTATTTTAGATTATGTTTCCTTGTATGAAAACAAGCTTGTGTATATAAATAATGATGTTTTAGTCTAAAAATTACAAATAGTCCTGTCTTTACCTCCCTGGTGGCATGTCGCATCTAATTGTGAACACAGAGTATTTCTATGCAAGATTCTGGAGGGATTCAGAAATATTTAGGCAACTAGACTGTATTTGTTGATGTTAAAAAGAGCACAATAATGAGTTAAGATAAGAAAACAAAGAAATTTCAATCATCGACTATAAGACCCAAGGTCATGTGGTATAAGGAAATGTTATTCCTGAAACATAGCTCTCTGTTTAGGCTTCCTAATGTGTGGCAAATGTCATGACAACAATAAGCTGGGTGATATCATTACCAACATTCCATGGGATGCTAACATTAAGTTGGATTTATAGTAGAAATAACATGGAAACTCTTAAGGTTGAGAATCATGACATCTGACTATTCAAACAGTAAAATTTAAGTTGGCTTTTAGAAGTCATATATATGTATATATATGCCTTATATATGTGACATATATGTCATACATATGAGTTATATATTATATAAAATATGATATGACATATATAACTCATTATATGATTTTTGTGTTCATAGTACTGAAATATGAATTCAAGAGACTGAGGTAAGTAGCTATGATTGAAATATTTATTGGCAGGCATTTCCAAGTGTGTTTCAATTATATTCTTTCAGTCTATTTGGAAATGGGAGGTCTCCTTTTGATTACTGGTATGATGATAAATCTCAACTTTTTTTAGAAGATCTCACACACTGCAAGATTGTACTCATATATATTTTCCTTTGCACATCAACAAAATTTCCAACTTCTGTGTCATATGCTCTGAAAGTCTGTGTGAGCCTGATACAGTTAAACCTATTTTTCCAACTAATACTATTCATCCAACAGCAGCAAAGATAAAATAGCTCCCGATGGTGCTCAGATCACCAGCAGTCTAAGGCAGCCCTGTTATTCCTGCTCCTCACTCACACTCCTTATGTCCTCTAACTGGCTCAAATACCCTAATAGGACATTGGGATTCTCAAAGTGATTAGGAGTCAGGGAACACTTACAGTGGCATGACCAATATTGTGTTAAGTAATCTACAACTTACAACAAATAGTGTATTATGTACTCTACAACCTACATAGCTACAGGAAAGAACAAATAGACAATCAACCTTAATACATTGCAAGACAAGATGATTAACAGAAAAGAAAGTGAATCCATTTTTTTTGTTTGATGTAAGAGTTAGTTTTCAACACACGCTCAATAAAGGTTTCATATTCTCTTCCTTCTAAACCTTGCAGTAGGAACTGAAGGGTAAATACAAGTAAGAGAAAAGAGAAGGCCAGGCTCAGAAAGGAAACTTTGTTGCCTACATTAAGAGACTAGAAAGTTGAGATGGAATGCAGATGAAAGTTAAATTGTAGTTTTATATCAGTTAAAATGTGGCAGATGGTTGAAGCCTGCCAGTGCTGATAAGAGGCATTACTAAGCATATATGCAAGGTAGAATCGAATGACATACTTTATTTATTTATTTGTTTGTTTGTTTACTTTGGTTTCTGTCAAGATAGGGTTTCTTTATGTAGCCTTGGCTGTCCTGGAACTAGCTTGGTAGCCCAGGCTAGCCTAGATGTCACAGAATTTTCCTGCTTCTGCCTCATGAGAGATAGGATTAAAGGTGTATGACAGTACTGCTGGGCCCAAAGGACATACTTTTAAAGAGTTAGGTCAACTGATCCAGCGAAGTGTCTCTGCTGGTAGAATTGTTTTATTATACAAATGTGAGGACCTGACTAACCCACATGATGAGACGAGAGAAGAAACTCCTGCATGTTGTTCTCTGACCTCAACACAACACACAAATGCACATGTATGCGATATCACACACACACACACACACTGTAATCTTAGAAGAAAGGAAAGTGATAGGTACTCTTTCTGGAGATTTCTACCAGAGTCAGTCAACACCAACCCCATTAGTTTCTTATTCTTAGCTTAACAATCACTACTAGGGACAGAAAACTTAGGTGACTTAACTTGGATCCTATTCCTTGATGGGACAATTCTATTGCTACTCAACTCGGACCCTATCTGACGAAAAACCCAGCACACAGCCACTCCCTTCTTGTTGGTAGAAAGAGGGATAAATGTTAAAACTACAACTACTGACAGTCCACAATGATTGTTATTACAGACTAAGACAGAAAAAGCTAGGCAAACTGCAACAATATTAAAGTCTGGTCTGTACTGGAACAAATTATGGAAGAAATGGGGATGTCATGGTCAGTCTTCACTGCCCACTGGATATAGAACCACATCCCTGGAATGTCTCATGCCTGTGAACGCATTCCCAAGAGAATCAAGAGAATCAGCTGGGATGGAAGAGCCACAGTAAAGAGCTGTGGCATCACTTTGCCAGCTGGAGTCTTGGCCTGCACAAAGGAAGAGTGAGAGTAGAGCAAGCTGAGCACCAGCATCCATGTCTCTCCGTCTCTGTCACTGTGTGACTTGCTGCCTAACCCTGACACAGCTCTACTCCTCACTGTAAGAGACTGTGCCCAAATGCTCCCCCCTGACATTGCTTCCAAATGGAAATTTATTTGGTCATGGTGCAAAGAAAATTAATGAATGTAGCTATAATTTCACCAGTCAATCAATAAGACCAGAAACTCTCTTCAAATCAATTTTGATTGAAGTTGGAAGGGCAAGGACCTTCTCAAGTTTTTTGTTTGTTTTGTTTTCTGGATTTGGTGTGTACCACCCCCAGCTGCAACCAAACTTCTGATGCATTGCAGAGAAACCAAGAAAGCGAGATCACTTACACTATCTGCTGTGTCTTGACTTGTATTGGCTGGATTGGTCCTCCTGTGACTGGTTCAGTTGTGCTCACAGCTGCATGTGACCAGGGGAAAGAAAACAGAGATCCATCCTCCATTACTCAGCTAGTGTTGGCCGAACTTGGGTACAGAACTTGAGCTCTTCTGTTTCCACATCGGTTTTCCCTAAAAGCAAAAAGCCCCTTCTTATACTTTGAGAGAGTCCCACAGTGAAGAATAAAATCCAATGATATAAGGCCATTGGTAATTTTCACTGGCTACTGGGAAAAGAAGCCAGAGGCCACATTTGGCAACCATAGCAGAAACCCACCATAGAATAGAAGCTCATTATTTGTGTTTGATGCTTGAATCTTACCAACAAGATTCTGTCAACTGCCATGTTAATCACACAGTCTGTGACATTATCAAGAGGGACATTTTGTTTGATTACTATTGTTAGAAGTGTGAGCTGATCACATTAAGTCACTTTTCTAGTATGAAGCCAACTGTAGTTTTCTATAACCTGTTCTTTTCACACATACTTAAAATGTCAAGATTTTTTTCAATGTACTAAGAAAACTAAAGCAAGTATTATTCACAGAGACTAACAATTTATCTCTAGGAATGTTACCTTAGTGTGAACCACATTTGTATCTTTGCATTAGCACGATATACTTATGGGGAAAAACATGATCAATGGGGTCAGACAGACGGAATTCTACCCTATTGCACCACTCTTGCTCACAGGGAATCCAATCATACCACTTAGCTTTCCTCAGCCTCAATTCCATCATCTATAAAATAGGAACAATGAGAGAGAGAGAGAGAGAGAGAGAGAGAGAGAGAGAGAGAGAGAGAGCGAGAGAGCGCTGAATCCTAAACATTAGACCACCAGGGAAAGAGAGAGAGAGATTATGTAGAAGAGTACGTAATGAAATAATGTTTATAAAATGTTTGAGACAACATCTAAAACAAATTAAATATTCACAAAATATTGGTTGTTGTTTTGTAAGTTGTTCAACCTGTCTCAAGAGTAATTACTTTATTTGCAAATCACAAATACAATTTTTTTACAGCTAGAATGCTTGTGGTTTCAACTGAGATAATATATGCAAAATTGTCTTGCAAGACATGAAGTAGCATTTAAAAATAGTATTTTTGTGATTACAGTCATGGAACTGTAAATGTAAACAAAAAATTCATCCCTGATCCTGTCTAAATCACCTCCTCTACATCAAATACAGCAGTATTATATAGTTAGAGAAAGGAATCAGGGTGTGTACCCCAGTACCATACAATGTGATTCCTTAATCATATCTACTGAGTATGGCTCCTCCTTAAATTGCATCTATGGTGAACCATAAATTCAAGAAGAGTTCAAAAGATACATATGGGCAAAATGCACCTGGAAGCAAATTCACTTAAAACTTCTCATATGGTTTGATGTTCTGTTGAGTTGGAAAATGAATTAGGATTATGACTGACATGACAGTGGTGCCCACTGGGAGGGACTTGGGCACACAGACTCTGCCGTCATGTGCAGATAGATGCCATTAAGTGTAGATGTAACCAACCGTCTTATTAAATAAGAAACACAGAGCCAATATAAAGATGAAAGCCCAAGAGGTCAGAGCTAAGAGTCTTACCACTTTCCGCCAGCTAGCCTCTCCCGCCAAGAGACCTCTCCGAAAAGGTACTACTTCCTGTGCATTCGCCTTTAAATAAGAGTTCTGTTCTGCCTTCTCATTGGTCGTAAACCCAACTACGTGACTGCCTCGTCACTGTCTGTACAGACCACCGGAAACACATTGGAGCGTGTGTCTCCAATGCCGGCAGTATCCTTGAACACACAGAGATCTACCTAGTTTTGCCTGCCGAGTGCTGGGATTAAAGGCGTGCGCCACCACGCCTAGCTCTCGCTATGGCTTGCTAATAGCTCTGACCCCTAGTCAACTTTATTTATTAACATACAAATAAAATCACATTTCAGTACAAATAGAATACCACTATAATTAAGGGAAGCTTCAGGAGCAGTCTAGCTGTCCTGTACTTTCTGCCTCTTCTTACCATTGGAGGATGCAGCAAGGGGCCCCTCAGATGCTTTATCTACTATCTTGGATAGCACAACCTCCAAAGATGTAACCAAGAAATTTCAATTAATTATAAATACACGTCTGTAGTATTTTGTTATAGTAACACAGACTATAGCAAGCCCTGTCTTTCAAACTTATGAAACCAAGAGTCAAATCAGATATTTTTCAGGAAAGTCTGAAGGAGCAATGTCATAAAGATGCAACACTGCACATCATGAAAACAAAAGGTTATTTTCTGAATGCAAACAGAAATGATAGTCCTCAAAACAGGGTAAGTTGTGCAGTGCAACAACTTCATGTGCATTAAATATGTCACTGGCCAGGTTGATCCACATGAAGGCTGGAAAGTGCATGTTGATAAACAAGGATCAGCTGGTGTCCAGCCAGGATTGTCAGAAAAAAACCCAGTCCCTCATGTCTGCGCCGTTCTTACATCACACTTCCCTACACTGATGGAACATGCATTTATAGAACTTCATGCTCACTAACTCTGGCTTCCCACACTTTAATTGCTTCAGTTGTTGACTGTGGGTAGCACCTTCCAGAAATGACCAGTAAAGTTGCTTAGTCAGATACTATTACATGCCAAGTGAGTCTATAGGCATCCTGATTCATGTGTCATGTCTGCATGTAGGTAACTGTCATCAGTCTATTAGGGATTGATGAGTTCCTCCCACCTGGAATTGCATGACTTTTAATGATGCATCTAGTACCTTCAAGATGCTGCCCAAAAGGCTGGGAGCATCTTTTTGTAGCTGTTTCCTTGAAACAATTTCTTTTTTGTTGTTGTTTTTTTTTTTTTTTTTTTTTTTTTTTTGGTGTTTTTTTTATGTGTGGTTTTTCGAGACAGGGTTTCTCTGTGTAGCTTTGTGCCTTTCCTGGAACTCGCTTTGGAGACCAGGCTGGCCTCGAACTCACAGAGATCTGCCTGCCTCTGCTTCCCAAGTGCTGGGATTAAAGGCGTGCGCCACCACCGCCCGGCGAAACAATTTCTTAATCCAACTGATTTTCTTATTTTATAGATTCAACAAATAAAGTCAACATGAGAAGCAGTAATTGGTACAAGAGTTAGAAACGAAATAGAAGTCGGCCAGCCTTGCTCTTTCAGGTGCACTGGCATGTGTACCAGGAAACAGAGACATAAAGGAAAGGGAAGGAAAACAACATGGAAGAGGGAATTGGATGGAAAGAGAGGGAATCTTGGCTGTAATTATTTTGCCCTTAAAGTTGGGAAAATGGAAAATAGCTCGGTACAGCCAGGGGTACCACACAAGCCTGAAGACCTGAATTCAAGGTCCAGAATCCAAATAAAAGCCAGGCATGGTGGTGTGGTAGAGACAGAAGGGTCCCTGAGGCCCACTGCCAGCCAATATAGTCCAGCCATCTCAGTCAGTGAGAGAACTGTCTCAAATATGAGGTGGGGAGGGATTATGGAAGACATCTGACACCAACCTCTGGTCTTGTACAATCATACAAATGTGCATCTGCACCACGCACTGGTGTATATACACAAGCATGCACATGAAAGAATAAAGTAAGTCAATTAATCCCATTTCACCCATATGACATACTAAAAGGAATAACAAGGCAAAGAAAATCTGACAAGTCATTTCTGGTACTTCATTGGGTCTTATCACAATGGTCTTCAATAATTCTGAGCTGAAATACTGTCTTCTACTCTGTATTTCATATAAAGAGTCATGCACTAAGGAAACTTGAAAAATGAATTCTTTGAAAATAAATTATTGAGAACATGTAGATAAACATAAGGGCATTTTTCTTATTTCCCTTACGTGCCAGTACAAGCAGCTCAGCTTCCAGACCATTTGGATTAAAAGGGAGTAATGAAAATATGTAAAATAAACTGAAAACTCACATAGTATAAATGCTTGGAAAATATCAAACAATGTACTCTACTCTGGTTATTGGTACTACAGTTGACCACAGAACCCTGTGGCCTGGGTCTTCATATTATAATCTCCCTGGTTGGTGTGGGCATGGCTGAGTCTCCATGATAAATAGTAAAGTAAAAGTGACAGATGGAAGGCTGTGCAGCTGTCTTTTCTGGATTGAAACATTCCAAATCTCAAGAGACTCGAGAAGCTCATGAAACTTGCAATACTTACAAGGGCCTGCCCCGGGTTGTGTGAGCTGTGAACAATTGCTAGGGTAGAGGGACTCGGAGGAGTCGCTTTGCATGAGCCTCTGAGGAAGCTCCAGGGCTATTGGGAGCTTTGGGTATCAGAGTCTCAGCCATATGAATTTAATTGTATCTCTTGCTAACTTCAAAATAAGCTTGTCAAAGGGAAGAAAATGTATAGCTGGTAAATACATTTTCCATATGTAAGAAAATAATTAGAATCACTTGAAGACTCCATGCTCTTCTCCTCTTCTCGGTTCAGTTAGGTAAAAATCGCTTAGCAGATCTCAGCACTAATTATAGTAATTTAGCTTCGTTCATACAAGTGGTTTCTGGGGAACTTTAGTCAAAGGAGAGTGAAGCTGTACAAATACTTTGATTTTACTGTTTGTGTCTTTCTTAAGTCCTGCAATCTATTCCCGTTTGCTTCAGTTCTAAAATGGCCCCGTTTTAAGCACTGGTGTGATATTCATTATCAGTCTAAATCAAACAGGGATTACTCTACAGTAATAAATGCCATGAGGAGCAGGCTGTCCACAGGAGAAATTTTCCCAGTGTGGAACTAATAAAAGCAAAATTTCTCATCAGGTGAAACTACACAGAATGAAGGAAGGGAGATACAGATTACAAAGTTCTGATTTAGGATAGGGAAAAATCTTTTATAACAGCCACAAAAGAGAACTGAAAAGTATAAGCTTAACATGCTACAATCTCAGTCAAACACATGCATACATGCTCATGTACACACACACACACACACACACACACACACACTGGTATCTGTTTTGCTTGACTGACTAAAACTAAAAATGAGCAATAATGCACCAGTAGCATATAGCCAGTAGCAGGAGTGACACTTTTCTCTCACTAATTTTCTGCCCTAAGGTCAAACTGAGCAACTCCACAAAAAGAAACAGTCTCAAGGGGCAGACTCATGGTGAGCCCCATGCACTGTACTTCATGCATCTGCAGTGACCCAGAACTGTGAAGTGAGAAGAGTAGCCTCATAGGCTTCACCGCATAAAACTCATGAGCTGACAACAGGTACAAACGCTGGAGCTGGCAATCCTTAGCTGTCTGCCCTCCATGAGAATAATCAACATATTCCTGGCTGCTTCTCTTGCTGAGATTTAGTAAGGGTCAGATATTTTGCATATTTTCAATGAAAAACCTTCTCCCAAATGTTACCTTGTAACTGCTCTGAAAGATAATGAAGTTAGTGGGTGTGCAGAATTCAGAACACATGTCAGAGGAGTCAAGGGTACATTCGTGTCATAATAGGAGCTTGAACTTCTCATTTTTGCCTATGTCCTGAAATCATAAATGAATAGAACAAGTATTTTATGTACTTCATAATTAGACTTTAACCATCTACTAGTAGCTGAAGAAAATCTGTAGGAATAGAGTTTTGACTATAGTATCACTGTATACACACAGGCCTTTGAAATAAAGCTTAGAATGTTATTTATCTTCAATGGCTAAAGAATAACTGCCTATAGCAAATTTTAAATTGTCAAGTAGTATGAAATTCATATACAAGTTTTATTACATCAGCCACATTTACCAACATGAAAACCTAAAGAAGCCCTGACCTAGGAACAACCTCTTGTGTTTTTTCAATGGAGAAAATTCCCAATAATTCAATAAATAATGAAAAATACTTGATAGTGCTTTTCAATATAGGCTTTATTTTTAGCATTTATTGGAATTTATACTAGATACATTTGAAAAAAACTAACATAACTACTAAAAATGTAAATATAAAGTGAGAGATTTATAAAACATGACATGTAATTAACTTATCCTTATCAAAGCTTATATTGAAATGAAAACAAAAATGTCTAATCACCACATTGCTTCAATACTGAGGAAGATGCATCACCGCACGGTCCTCTTCCAGCAGTGTCTCTGTGTTCCTGTGCTTGAGCCCGGCGCACTGTGGGGCACTCCTCTCACTTCCTGTTAGAGCCCTGGCCTGAGCTGCGCCCCTTCCTGGAATGTGGGCTGGTTTCCCACTGCTCCTCCTTGCCGCATCCCAGTCACCGATCCAGCCAAAACGATCTGTGTCCTGGTCTATTTCTATCGTTGTGGTAACCATCATGTCCAAAAGCCTCTGGGTGAAGGAAGGGCTTATTTGGCTTGTAGTTCACAGTCTATCCTGAAGGAAAGTCAGATCGGGAACTAAGGAGCGAAGTGGAGGCAGGTATGGAAGAAGAGGCCACAGAGAATACCGCATAAGGACTTGCTTCCTTTAGTTTGCTCTGCCACCTTTCGGATGCATAGCCAGGACCAGCTATCAGTGCGGGCACTGCCCAGAGTCAGTTGGGCTCCCCTTCATCGATCATCCCTCAAGAAAATGCCCACAGACTTGCCCATACTTTCTGTAGACTCTGGAGCATTGTGTTTATACTTAACTTTTGACATCTGTCACTCTGCATTTTCATTGTAGTTTCAGGGCACTTTTCCCCTTGATAGTTTGATAAATCATTCAGGTCATGAATAACACCTTAGTAAATATTGACTAAAAAGAATTCCAAATATTATGCACAAATTAGACAGAAAGCATTACCTCTGACTTCACAGTCACACACAATGGCTAATGAATGCTGGTGTTAAGTGTATACTTTCCAATAAGTTTGCTTTTATCTGAAATTGCCAACAAGAAACACAAATCTCTAGGGACAAGTTTTTTTCATCCCTGGAATCCAAATACAAACATGCACAGCGTGTTGTTTCCTTTTACCCCTCAATTAATCGTTAATTAAATGGGATGCTTAATACCGCGTCTAAACCAGCAGCTGTCAACTCGTCTTTGGCAAATTCGGATCCCTTTCCAGTACTAAGAGCGTTAGGAGTCCCTTGGGCACGGCCTTTCGCTGTGCTGAATCCAGCACTCAGAACGATGCCTAGGCAGTTGGCATTTCAAATCAGAGCATATTTAACTTTTTCTAATAATGACCCATTTCTACCCAAGAAACTTTATGAGACTCTGAGTATGTAGGAAACAATGTACATATATAATTCAAACAATTACTGAAAAATCATAAATCATAAAGAATTTTATTTTAAAACAAGTATTTGGTCTCTCTATATATACATATATATATTATTGTACTGGTTATTAAACATGAAAATGAACCTGCATATTAATGAGACAAATGTGCTTGTTAATTTTTCCATGAAGAATTAAATCTTGCTGAATAATTGATTTTGGGTATGCAGCATCCTCAACATTTTTCAGAGTTTCTTGATATTTTGTTCTGTAATCATCAATGCAATGAACATCACTTTGTGTAAATACATAGTATAAAATAGCAAGAATGTCTTTAGGATCATGTTAGAAACTCTTGGTAACTATCCTAACACAGAGATAACTTTTTTCCAAAACTATAGTTGCAATTCAAAAAGTAATTTTACAATCAAACACTCTGACACAATACAGTCCAAAAACTATCCTTAACTGCTGAGGAATGACAGAAGGAAAATATTAAATGCTTTGGTTTTACATAATTAAAGCCTTACCCTAGTGTAAAAGGGGAAAACTTTGTGTGAACAATGAAAACACTGTGTTTCCCGATGCATAGCACACTTGAGTCTGATCCCCCGCGCATCAGGCATCCACTGCAGTGAGCGAAGTAACAGCACTCCATGCAATGAGCAAGTTGTATGTTCAGAGGGTGGCTGTGGTGGGGTCTTCAATGTAGCCCATGGAAGTGCATCCAAAAAAACCTGCTTCAGTATGTCTTTGACTTTGAATTAAATGTCGATTGCTTCACATCCAGAAACCTTTCACGTTTTACAATCCGCACCTCTAAGTTCATGTCCCACAGCTGAAGACCCTGGGCCACTTTCTCTGGTCCTCTATTCCAGCATTTCTAAAGCTTCTTTGAAGCCAGAATTTAACTGGTTCTTTTTCTCTGGGGTTGGTCATCAACCTATTTCTCCTCTGCATACTTCCTCAACTCACTCTGCTTCAGGATTTCTTAAGTTTCAGTCCTCAGTAAACACAGCTCTCCTCCCATTAAATTGCCACATCTAAGGAGGTAAACATGACCACAGGACTCACTCACGTTACAGTCATTTCCTACCACCAGGCATGCTGAAGTGGGTCCATCTACTCAATTATTCTTCAAAGATAATCTACCTTCATGTTTCACCAAATTTCACCCTTGTTCTCCTTCAAACTTGAAAGATTATTTGCGTCCCTAACCACACCCACTGCATGCCCCATTTAAATTCAGGAGTGTCTGCATATCTATTCAAGGCATACAACATAAGAAACATGGCTCCAGAAACCCTTAGGAACATCACATATGAGAATCTAGCACTTGAGTCAGATAATCACACACTTGCAACTTCTAAAAATAGAGGTAGTTGTTTGACAGGCAAAATGATACAAGACATTAGAAGAAAAGTTATAAAAGGGTCAAACTGTAACATAGTCTCTTACTACTTGATGACCTTTACCATCTTTTCTGAGTTTTCAGGCCGCATATTTTCACTTGTGAACAGAAGTCATCATGCTTAGGTTACAGACCACTCTTAGGACATTACTCAAGTGGCATCAAGTACCCAGGAGAGCCAATATGCATGCCTACGTCTTATACAAACCATTCTACTATTTTTCTGCTTTGCATTTCCCAGGGAGAAAATCTTCATGACACAAATTCCCTAACAGTGAACCCATCCATCAAAAGCAAATAGATATAAGCAAAGAAGCATTTTTTACAATTATGTGTTGGTGCTCATCTCAATTAGAATTCCTATGTTTTATTGACAACTATACTCTTCCTGGCCATCTGAAACATTGGTATAAATTATAATTGGGGTCAGTTTTTTATGGATCCATAAGTGATTGTAGTATGGTATCATGGGATATTGATTGATGTATACATTGTATAATGATTAAACTAAGTTTTACATGTATGTCCTCAGTGATTTATCATTCTTATGACTAGTCATTTACAACATGAGTCAGAAATAATGGACCAATGTCCTTTTGTGTCGATTTCCCCTGTCATTGTTTATCTCCACCCCATAGGCCCCATCACTCTAGTATTGCCTGGTGTTTGTTTTACTGTTTTTGCCTAACTATACATCCACATGGCTGACAAGATATCCTGTTCCTATAATTCCAGATCATAGTTACCAGAAGTAGCCACTTCAGCCACGGTAGGGATAAAGGGTGGACACAAAGACATTTCCCATAGGACCTGTAAAGTTAGCTACTTGGAAATGCTGTCAATGTGGAGAACCAGAAGCCCTCATCCATACCTTGATGCCTGGTGTTATCATATAGTGATAGACAACTTTAAAAGACAACATAAATCTTCCAAGCTACTATTCCTTCTACAAATCACAGATTTCTTTCTTTCTCAAATTACAGCCTCCACTCTTGCTTAATTTTCATTGTCCTAATGATTCATTATGTAGCTTCATCTCAAAGTGACAAGGGGGAACAAGAAAGAACCCCTGGCTAGTACTCAACAAACTCATATCTTAAGGAAGAACTTATTCAGAATAAATGTTAAAATGCAAGTGCAGATTGCTAGATAATATTGCAATGCATCTATATGTACATAATCAGAGAGCTGCTGCTGCAGCAGATAAAATCTGATATTATTTATGATTAATATTTAATGTTTCAATTTCAGATAATTTATCATCAGTAAAATGTCTCTGATTGAAGCTGACCTCAATGTTTCTCTTGGTCCAGTAAGAACATAAATAAATATATAATTGAAAATACGAAATATGTCTAATTTTATTGCTATATGCTGAAAGTTAAAGAATCATCATGATGAGTATTGCTACTTAAATAAATATAGCACATCTCTTTTCAGTCCCAATACTGTCAGATGGGTGAGTACAAGCAAGGATAAACAAAGGAAGTGTAGGGTGCTAATTTAAATTCAGCTTTTACTAAGACATCTTTCTGTAGCTCCAGTAAGTAACCATGTATTTAAAGAAAAAAGTCTGAAATCAAGAAGAAAAAACACACAGAGGAAGCTCACATCATGTTCTTTGACATCTCTCAGACCATCTAATGATGCCACAGTTCAGGGATGTGAGTGGAGTCATAGCTCCCAAATAAACTCTTGGTTATATGACAGTGCAGAGACCATGAAAGCTGTGTGTTTGTTATTTTAATTGATGATAACTATCGGCAAAATATATGCACTTCATTTCCATGTAGCTAATGCAGAAAGTGCAAATTCAAATATCTTCAAGTGTGAGGAAGAAAATACACCCACATAACCCACAACAGTGGGGAACTTTGTGACTAGGAGAGGGCCCATCACCTGTAAAAGAGCTAACATTAAAGCACATATCAACATCTGCAGTTATGAATCTCTTCAGTCTTAAGCCTTCTACTGCTCAGGCTGCATTGTTCAGTTCTCCGCACTTATCTGACTTTAGACTGAGCTGGACATTCAGGGTCAGGTATTGCTGGCAAAGACCATGCAGTGTTCATTGCAATGCCTACCATTTCCTGGTCTTTTCTTATAACTAAGTGAATACTAAGGAGCAGAATTAAAGGTGCAATTGCCAAGTCATACTAAAACATAAGTCACAAGGTACTAATACTCACCCCAATAGAAAATGAATTAGAGTAGAAACAAAGTCTTCAGTGAAATATTAGATGAAAGAAACAAGAGAAACCAACCAGGGAATCTTAGATTGTAAATATGTAAACAAACCAAAGAAATAGACTCTTGTTAAAATATTTAACTGAATTTTTAAAGTCACCTCACAAAATATTTTAGCAAGTAAAGTCTTTCTGTTTCTCTTTTCACATTTATATATCAGTTATTTTGGGATCAAAAAGTATGTTTACTCTGCGGGTGTGGAAGTCAGAGAACAACTTGCAGATCACCATCAGTTCTGTCATTTGTCTCTTTCCAGCACAGGAGTCCGAGGGATTGAACTCAGGCCCTTGGAGCTTGCTAGCAAGCTCCTTTAACCACTGAGCCACCAACAGTCCACATTTCAATTTTTAGTGTCTTTTTGAAGCAAAGAGTAATTAAGTCACCTTGGGTCCTGTAGATCTTCTCTCTCATGATGTTTCCATAACAAAATTGTTTTATGGAAAGCAAAATTGCTGTTGCCTGCCTTTCTGCTGTATGAGCTCTGCCTCCAACAAGGGCTAGCATGGGTCATTAAGCTGCTTCTTTAGGTTGTGAAATGTATTTTGCATGTTGTGTAATCATACAGTCTAAAAATTGTTGTTCTGTTCTTATTTTTCTTACTTTATAATTGTTTTCATAATTGCAACAGCAAATGTTTAGAGGGTGGATGTCAGTAATACACAGGATTTTTAAAAAGCAATTACATTGAAAGGGAAATGAAAGTTGTCCAGAAGTGAGTTCTGATATGAGACTACAGTGAATTATCACATCTTAGTATCCACAGGAATGCTCCTTACAGACATCAGAGGAGTGGACAACTGCATGCCTCTCCTTCCATCCAATCCAAACCTCTCATTCATCGATACACATTGATACTCTGCCCCATCAGCTTCACCTCCCACCCTTCTAACAGGAATGTTGACTCATGCACACATCTAGGAGGCTGTATTTACATGCTGGCTCTCAATACTCCAAGGCTTTTGTAAACCAGAGTGGACATTGAACAGTCTCATGCTTCTGTTACAACACCTCCCCAAAAGACCATCACATATTGTTCAGACAGAAAAATGTAAAAGTTTGCTATGTTAAAGGCTTTATCCACAGCTACACAAGCAATTTCCTGTTGAAATTTTGTTAGGAATTTTCCAAAGGAAAATATACTCTTTAAAATCCAAAATTACAGACAAATACCAATACATTTCCTAAAATCTCTCCTGGACATGATGGCTTTAATCTTTCAAATCCAGTCAAGAAAAGTGGCAAAAGAAACAAAATGGAGAGTGGCATACAAAAAGAAGCTCGGCTGTAAGTGGCTCCACGTATTTAGAACACGGGGCATAACACAAGTGCATGAATGACGTAAGAGTTCATATGTGATAGAGCTTAGCATGAAATATACCCACAGGCTCATACTTTGAACACATGACCACCACTTGATGGAGCAATGGGAGGAACATGTGGAACCTTTAGAAGATAGTCCCTTAGGCAGGGAGAACATCAAGTGTTATATCCTGTTCCTACCTTGTCCACAGAGATAGGAGCTAGCATCCACACACTCCTGCTGCCCCAGGCTGTACCCACCACCATGCCTCAAAGATGCCTTCAAACCTGGATGAAAAGAGCCAGTTTTCCCTTATGTTGCTTTTTGACAAATACTTGGCCACAGTGGGGGGGTGGGGGGAGATAAACTAATGAATATTATAGTTGTTAGGGTCATGGAGAAGTCCTACAAAGACCACAATCTACATATGCAATCAACAAGAGTGTTTATTATCTTGAGAAAGATTCCAGCATGCTGGGGCAGACCATCCTACACAAAGGGGAAATGGTGACCACCCCGAGAGAAGCTTAAAGGCTCCTTTTAAGCACAGCTAAAGGGAGTTCCTAGGGCAGCTAGGTCATTTCAGATATGATTAGCTTAAGCAAGTGGCAATCATAATAGTACATTCTAAGTGGCTAGGGCCAGTCAGGGGCTGGTTAAGGCTACAGCTTTTCCATTTTGGGGCAGGCCTGGACAAGTTCCAGGCTTTGTCCTTGAGCTGCTGTGGGGGCTGGCTCAGGCCTGTTACTGCATGAACCAGGCCTCCTCATCCTTGCTGTCAGGGTGTTGGAGATTGATTATCCTTTGTTCATGGCTCTTTCAGAAACTGCTTGCTCAGTCTCAGGAAACTGAAATTGAAGCCTGGTCTCTGAGAGAAGATCAAGCAGCCTGTTATAGTGTCTGCTCAATCCTTTCAGTAGTAATAAAAATGAGTACTCAAATAAATAAATACATGAAATCTTGATATTCATTTCTTAAGAACAACTTCAAAGCATGTGAAGAAACCTCCCAAGGAAATAGAATAGAACCTTCCATTCTGAAGTTTGGACTTCACATACTGACTTCCCTCCCCTATGAAAGGGGCACAAAAACGTTCATGGTAGAGAAATCTGAGGGAGTCCAGGTGAACATCAGCAATGAGCATTCATGCTGAAAGCCTATACCCCCAATACTGTTAAAAATGGAGCCTTACTATGTCCTGTCTTGCCCTGAGCATAAAGAACACCAGCATGTGGGAACAAAAACCTCTGACTCTGTGCAAAGGCATCTTTCAATACATGTGATGATACTTGTCAAAACTTTCAAGATTGCCACAAACAAGGAAAGTCTAAGCAGTTTCTACAACTTTGAGAACTTTAATTAGTAACTGCACAGGAATATTTTTTAAATACTTGTGACAAATGTTAGATGCTAGTGAAAACTTGAACCAGTAAAAAGGGCATGAGAACTTTGGAATGCTTTCACAATTATTCTATAAATATAAAAATTCTAAAACTCTTTATCAAAAACATTCATAGTCATTGTTTCCAAGTAGCTAATGGCAAAATGAACCACTGGAAATAGATATCACCTAGTAAGCCAGATTAAACAAGTCCCAATGTAATTGTGATTAAGGGAGACAAACCACATATTAAGCTCTTTTTCTGACTAGTTATGACATCAGGCCCCTATTTATGTCCAGAAAAAAAAGTATTGATTGAAATGCTGAATCATTCTAAAGTCAGGTATTCAAGGATTAAAGTTTATAAGATCTATTATAATGTTTAATGTTTCAAAGCTATGATTTCAATTAGGAAAATGAATATTTGATATATAATAATTGAGCTGGGGTGATAATATTCTTTAAATTTGCTCTTGGATTTTTCTGGTCACTCTGCACTGACATCTATTCATTCAATCTGAAAAATAAAAATAAAAATAAAGAAAATGCTTCAAGTTCAAATGAGAAGAAGAAAATAATATATTCTTCCATCTATTTATTTCTCTAAATTGAACATATTAAAAATTCAGTGACATGATTGCTCTAGAGAAAGGTAAGGCGTTTCTATAATGAACAGCGGGGATGGAGGTTTGGTGGGTAAACGTGTCTCTGCTGTAAGCCTGGAGACCTGTGCATGGATCTCCAGAAACCACACACAAGCTGGAAACTAAACGTTGCCATCTGATCCTAGGCATTGCTTGTGTGTACCCTCTGCAGCAAACACACACACACACACACACACACACACACACACACACACACACACACACACACTAAAATAAAGTTAAATGAAAAATTTGTTTAGTGCAGTATATTAACTAGGAAATGACACTCCTATTTTTTTTGCTGTATCTTTACTGCTCATATTTCTAGCCCATCTTAAGGTCTGTCTAGTACTATACCTTATTTCTAGGTTCCGTAATGGTAATTTAGATGTGTGTTCTATGAAGTGAATTGATTGATACTGTCCTTCACTGAATAACAAATTACCCTAAGATGTAGGAGTTTAGGTTAAAAGACATTTATTATCCCACAGGTTCTGAGTGAGGTCTAAGAAGTGGAATGACTGGGTGGTTATGGCTCAGGGTCTTTCAGGAAGCTACAATCAATTTGTTTTGTCATGTAGGGCTGCATTCCACCCTAAGGTCCAACAGGGAGCAATCTATCTCAGAGTGCCAGGTGTGCAGCTGTTGGCAGGACTCAGAAGACACCTGCAGACTGCTCACTCCTGATGACATCTCCACAATCTCTCTCCAGAGTATGGCTGCTGACATGCCTAAAGTGTGTGTGTGTGTGTGTGTGTGTGTGTGTGTGTGTGTGTG
>CABHPR010157339.1:0-42105 GCA_902168415.1 Peromyscus melanophrys | reverse complement strand
TGTGTAGAGAGGAAAACACTCATATTGGAATCGTCATTTTTCACCACATATCTTGATGTGGCAGTCCATCACTCATGCCACATTCTCTGTTGAAGTGACAACACACTCAGTTCACACTCAAGAGGTAGGTGTTGCACAAAGGCATTAAATCAGGACACGGGGACCCTTGTGTGTTTCTTTAGAGGTTGCCCACCACAATGGGCAGCTAAGACTCAGCCTTTCTTCTGAATAAACTAGGACAAAACAGAAAACAGGAATTCAGTTTTCAGGATACTATAAACATGTCTAACCAATCATTGTTTTCAAGTACAACAAAAAATGCTGTCAATTGTCCACAATCTATCAAGAATTGAACAGAAGTAGAAGGAAATAATTATAGGGAACATATAGATTATAGTAATGATTTGGGTGACTGCGAGAGTTATCACTAAAACCAGGGAGAAAACCCAAATCTCATATGACAGAACAATCAATTTTAATGCAAGGCAAGTCCCAGCACTTGTGTGTGCAGAAGGGATGGGGTGCACCCATAGTCTGCTATTGCCACTAATAGTTATCGGTACTGACAGTTTAACACAGCACACAGTCCTGAGTCTACACTAAGTCTACGATGGCACAGCTTAAAATGAAGCTTCCTCCCTGGGGGTGCAGAAGGGAAGTGTTCTTCCCACACTCTTCCAGACTGATAGAACTGATTTTCTTGAATCACTAGGACTGTTTCCTTGCAGACTGTCATCTAGGGGCGCTCCCTGCTTAAATGGCTGTTGAATGGTCTTGGTTCTTGTCATATTTCCTCCATATTCAAAGAAAGATCATGCGTCTGCCCCTCCCCATACTTTGATCTCTGCTGCTTCTTCCTCTTGCATCCCTAGTCTTCTTGCCTCTGCTCCATCTCTCTCTAAGATTTTATGAAGTTATATAAGCCACCCCAAACAGTTCTGTGTGATAATCTTCCCCCTTTTAAAGCCTGTCTCCTGAGTTCTATCTGTGGTGTCTTCAGCAAAGAACCTTGTGCACTCACAGATTTGTCTCCAGGGTTTGAATATAACTGTCTTTACTAGGGGCATACTAATATACTCCAATATCTAAGCTTCTGCCTGGAACACCCCAGAATAGTCTGGAAAGATGTTTAGGACGATAAGAACATTATTTACACATGAACAGTTACTAAGAATGTGGCACATGGAAAATGTATGCTATGTGTCTGTTTGGTATATTTTGTACCTAATTAAAAATGAAAGGAAAATGTAAATAGGAGCCAGTTAAAATAGTAAGAAACACTTAAGCACACATGTATTAAAGTATTTTCATGCCTCACTTTCCAAAGCTGATAGAGCAAGTTCTTGTTCAAGGCCAAGACTCTGATTGCTGTGATCTAGAGTCTATCTTACAGACATGGGCAAAGAGGGCAGAGTGACTTGGCAAATGGTGTGTTCTTCCTTCCGGTCACAAGCTTCTGCCTCTTTTACAAACCACATCTGATTTTTCTATTCAAAAGATTTTATTCTTATTCTACAACAGTTACTTTTTCTTTTTCTGACAGTGCACAGGTCTATTTTCTTTGATTATCTAGAAAATTTCTACAACTAAAGTTTACTAGAACATTTAATTTACCGACCTCTGAAACTCAGGTAAAATGAGAATTTGTTGTTGTGATTAATACTCATTGTGCAGATCGCCTTTGGTCTGAAGCTCTTTAAATCGATTTCTTTTTCAACATTACACCATGATTTAGATTCGACTTGATTGCTGTATCTACAACCAGCTGGGTTCACACATTTTAGTTGCCATAAAAGTGGTAGTTACTGAGACACACTTTCAAGCCTATTGTACAGGGTAGTATTTTAAAATGCACTTTCTTCTTCAAAAAAAGCTCAAATTTGCCCTAATTTGATTCTTACAATCTTTCAACTGACAAATTTCATCATCTTTTTAGTTTGGTCAACTCCAATCATTCCTTATATTTAAAAAAGTGTGCAAATGTCATATGTCTGTCCTTTGCTTCATCAAGTGAGCTTTTCAGAGGCTGATTTGGGGCCAGAGGCACAAGGTCAGAGACTCTCCTTTTACAGACCATGGTACACCTTCACCGCCCAACAAGAAACAATAAATCTTCACCTTTCAGCATGACTTGGCCACATTTGATGTGCCAGTCTGAGGGATGTTCAAATGCTATTGAGCAGAGAATGAAGCAGTCATATGTGACTTCTATGCTGCGACTGATAGAGCCCAGCAAAGATCCTTTGCTGTGTTAGGTTGGGAAAAACACTCAGTAAACTATACATGGACCAAAACACAAGGTGTGCAGAGGAGAGGGAGAAGGGGAAGGGGAGGGGAAAGGAAAGGAGCAGAGGAAGGGGAAGGGGAGGGGAAGGAGGAGGAAACTGTTCATTGTGGTGCTTTTTAGAAAATTATCTTTTTTAAAATTATTTATATCATGAAGACAAAATACAGTTGACAGTGTGAATAATTGGAAGAGCCACACAAGCATGGTTGAGAATGTTACTTTTACTTGGAAACTGACCTATTATATTTACATGAACATCTGGAGCAGATTCTCTAAATTCTTAGAAACAGATGGACATGAGAAAAAAGAGCCCATGATTACAAAGCCCTGTGCTGATTGAGTCAGCATGTGGTCCATTCTAATGACTGCTGATCTTTATTAAGTATAAAACACTTTTGCAAATCAAGTCTCTTTCCCTGATATTTCACTCACCAAGGAGGCAGTGTGGCTACTCTGGTGATAAACAGAGCGTTCCAGAAACTAGAACAGCATCCTATCTGCACATGATGTATTCCTAGTTCTAATCTGAGGCTATCTTTCTCTGAACCCCCAGTTATATCTGTAGAGGGAAGCAGTGCAGCAGAGGTTTACCTCCTCAGAATATGTAATATGTATGTACATATGCATTTATGTATGTAAATAACAAAGTGATTACACATAGAGATGAATCTTATTTGGATACCATTTCCACATTCTGATTCATTTCAGCTGACTCGGTGCCTCCTACTGCTCTTCACCCATCCTGAAGTCACACTGTCAAGCTCACGGAGCTCCACAAAAAGTCACCCTCAAGTTGCCAAGCAACCACAGATTTTCTATAAGTGCCAGCATCCTGTGTATTTCAACTGCAGTTGGTCTCTTTTCTTTAACTGTTCAAAGTTTAGAAAAATAAGTATATGTCAAACTGGAAGAGCTCTGCATATTTTAAAGGTGGGCACTGGCAACAGTGGGCAAAAGAACAAGGGACCTTGAGGGGTATTGTGTCCTCATGGATTCCTCTCCCCAAACACTCACAAAGATATACTGACAAAGTGACTCCCTCAGTGGATGTGTGACAGTAACAGCACAAGGCAAATAGATGTTTACTCCTGTGGATTTTCTAACAAACACTCTAGACCCTCAGTGTGGGTGAACTGGACTGTCCCCTGGTTGAGATGCATCTTGACTGGGCCAAATGGCTTTGGTTTCCTGAGAAAAGTATTGAAAACTTGGTCAGTGCTTGCACCTGGCATCGCTTCACTAAGAAAGGATGAACCCTGATTCCTCATGCTGGCCTCAAGGACCAAGATTTGTGGAGAAGTTACTGAAAACACTGAGGGCTTATTGGACATTCAGGAACAGTTGCACCCTGTTATACATACATACATACATACATACATACATACATACATACATACATACATATTACATTTATCTCATTAATTTTTTTTTTACATTTTCATTGCTTGCATATGTTTGTATTTAAGGGACAAATAAAGTAATTTTACTTTTTATCTCATCTTCCACCTCTGGGTCAACTGTTGTCTCAAAGTGTGAAGGAAATCATTTGGGACCAATACTTGACCCCAAGAAATCTCAAGTTTCAAGTAAGTACAGCATTAGCTTTTGACCACCACTTCCTGAACTAAGAATGGCAGAGGTGTCCATGTCAGCCATGATGGGCATGGTGTGTATAGCCTGAGGCCAGCAGGGCCTGTACCTGCACAGCCTTCACCAAGTCCCTGGCTCCAGAACATTCTAGATGAGTACATTTGGAGAAATGAAACGTACTCTTCTTATACCCCAGCTTTTGTACCTGAAAACAAAGATATGAAAATTACTGTCATAGACATTGTTAAAAGACATGATAACTATTGAATGAGAGTAGATGGTGTGTGAGGAGTAGCAAGCACTCTCAAAGCTAATACTCTGTCTTCCTTGTGGCTCTGTCTGTGAATCCAGTCAGGAGGCTGAAGAATTTATGAGTAGAAATCTCTTTCTTTAATCAGGATTCTGACAGGTTTTTGACTCATCTGGAAGACAAAGTAAATGTGCAACTAATAAAGAGATTAAAACAGACATACAAACAAGCAAAAAAAAAACCCCCAAAATAAAAACCAACCACTCCTGTAATGGTAATTGTACCCAACTTAGACCTCATGTTTTGGTATTTATTTGTTTGTTTTAAATTTTAATATTTTTAAACAGGTGCAATGTTTGTTCCATATATTGACCCCAGAGTCCCTTTTATGCCAAGCACATACATCACTTTAAACCCTGGGCTGGCAGGGTTTAACATGTGTTTGTGTATTCAAGTGAAGTATTGTAATTTTTACATTTTCTTATTTGAGTCATGGATAAATCAGCTTAAACTTCATTGGTTTATGTGAAATATACTAGAAAGATCTGTGCTACAGTATGTGGGATGATTTTGAAGGGTCCACCATAAGTATACACTGTTGAGCCTATTCAGGATAATTCAGCCTTGAGCAATTGGAAGGATGAAGACTAGCAATGAGGCCATGGTTCCTTCTCAGAAGCAAGGGTGGCTTCTGCTATCTCTACTTCAATGTGGGACTCAGGATCATGCAAGCTCCCTGTTGGCCAGTGCATGGATAACAGGCAGGGAGTGAAGAATCACAGATAAAACTGCATAGAGAACCCTGAGCTAGGACTAACTCACAAGGAGGAGGCCTGAAGGCAGGAGTGAGAAGAGGAGATCTGGCTGTGATGGCCCTCACCACATGCTTTCACGGGCTCTATATTTATTTCTACTTTTGTTTGAAATTAATAACAAGCAGCACTTTGGAATTCAACAGTCCATCACTACATGCAGTTTTAAATGATGGTATTTTTCAAAGTGTGGAATATTTTAAACTTTTCTTTCAAGTTATGTTGCTTGCTTTGTTGGCTACACATAGAAATCTATTCTTCCAACCTCCCTAAATATCATTTTTGATCAGCATTAGTGAAGGTTTTTTTGTGTCTCAGTTACTCACAAATTGTATTCTGCTTTCAAAAACTGTCAAATTTACTTCACTCTTCAGTAAAATGATGATACTCAATTGAAAATGAAATCACTAAGTTTTGGTTTCAACTTATTACAATATTTGTATATTTTATTTTTTAATTATCTTTCAGTTTTGTGTTATGAAAACTCACCTCCCAATAAATGTAAAAAGTATTTAAAAATACTCTAGCTTCAACAAAAGAAAACTTTGAGGTAGTTTCTGAATGTTTGGCCCTCAGCTCCCAGGCCTAGGTGACCCTCCAGTCTCAACCTTCTGAGCACTCTAGCTCAGAAAAGATTGGATATCTGTGTTACCAGTTAAATCGTACATTTAGTTTTCAGAAATAATATGAAGTGAAAGTGAAAGAAATGTTTCCTCTGGATGTTCAATGCAGAGTGGTCAGCTTTGAAACCATGTGTACACAAACAACAAATATGGACTCAGAAGATTTTATAAATATATATACGTGTGTGTGTGTGTGTGTGCATGCATACATATACAGGTGTGTGTGTATGTGTAACAGTAAATAATCAAAGAAAGGAGGGTATGGATTTATATAAAGTTGAGGGGATCAAGGATTCAAGAGAGGATAAATGAGAGTGGCCGCAGAGAGGAAAGGGGAATGATAGAATTCTATTTCAATTAAGGAAATTACAAAAAAGGAAATGTTTCCTGTTCTACAGTGTTTTAAATACAGTTAAACATACTCTTATACTCACCTACCACATACACACACATACACAGACAGAGACTCCACACATGTAACCACACACATCTTCCCCTACACACACACACACACACACACACACACACACACACACACACATGCACACAAACCCGCAATACCCAACCATGCAAACACACAGGCACATACATATACATAGAGAGACTCTCATACACTCAATCACACATACCCCCTATACACACACACACACACACACACACACACACACACACACACACGCACTCACGCACACTGTCTTAGTTAGGATTTCTCTTGCTGTAACCAAATACCATGACCAAAAAGTAGTTGGGGAGTAAAGAATTTATTTGGCTTATACTTCAGCATTGCTTTTCATCATTAAAGGAAGTCGGAATAGGAACTCAAAATGGGCAGAGTCACAGAGGTAGCAGCTGATGCAGAGGCCATGGAGAGGTGCTGCTTACTGGCTTACTTCCCCTTGCTTACTCAGCCTGCTTTCTTATAGAACCCAAGACCAACAGACCAGAAATGGCACCACCCACCGTGGGCTGGGCCCTCCCCCACTGATCACTAAATGAGAAAATGCCTTTCAGGTGGATCTCATGGGGGCATTTCCTCAACTGAGTTTCCTCCCTCTCTGATGACTTTAGCTTGTGTCAAGTTGACACACCAAAGCAGCCAGTATAACTGACCCCTTGTCAACCTGACACACAAACACATTACTATTAAGCCAAACTCCTCCTTTCTTATCACCCTGAAGATCTACCATTAAAATCATAAATAATTTTAAAAGTACCATGGTCTCTACAAATTCAAACACATTAAAATTTCAGTCTCAGCTGAGCGGCAGTGGCACATGCCTTTAATCCCAGTACTCAGGAGGCAGAGCCAGGCAGATCTCTGTGAGTTCGAGGCCAGCCTGGTCTACAGAGTGAGATCCAGGACAGGCACCAAAACTACACAGAGAAACCCTGTCTCGAAAAACCAAAAAAAAAAAAAATTTCAGTCTCTTTAAAATATCCAGTCTCTTTTAAAATTTCAAGCCTTTCAGCTATGGGCTCCTTTAAAAATCAAAATTAAGTACCTTCTTCAAGAAGGAAGATCCAGGGCACCATCATAATCTGAACCAAACAAAACCAAACTTCAACAGTATAAATAACTCAATGTTCAATTATCTGGGATTCACTCATGATGTTCTGGACTCCTGCGAAGGACTATAGTCACTTCTCCAGCTCCACCCTCTCCAGCACACACAGCTTGTCTTCTAGGCTCTGCCTGGCCCTACTCCATTGCTGCTACTGTTCTTGGTGGTCATCCCGTGGTAATGACATCTCCAAACCAAAATGCTGGGGTCTTCTGCAACTGAGCTACACCTTCATCAACAGTCCTTCATAGGTTTCTCCACGGTGCCAAGCCTCAACTCCTTTACAACTCCTTTAGTTCTGGGCCTTCAGTTGCCACTAAGGCTACACCTTCACCAATGGCCTCTCCTGGCCTCTCATAGTGCCAAGCCTCAGCTGTTCTTCATGACCCCTTTATGTCTTCAAAATCAGTACCACCTGAGTGACTCTAACACATTATTAGGTCTGGCTGCCAGCACAAGGTACAAGTTTAGCTGCCTCTGGAACACAGCTTCTTTGTGCTCTGAGAAATCACTTCCCAGTTTTCAACTCAGGGATGCTGGTCTCTTCTTAATCACCATGAATTTCTTAGCTCCAGCTAGCCTGTATCAGTTGTCCCAGTATCATACAGGTTTGACTTCAGTAGTTTTTTTTTTTTTTTTTTTTTTAGTTTTTCGAGACAGGGTTTGTCTGTGTAGCTTTGCGCCTTTCCTGGAGCTCACTTGGTAGCCCAGGCTGGCCTCGAACTCACAGAGATCTGCCTGCCTCTGCCTCCCGAGTGCTAGGATTAAAGGCGTGCGCCACCAACGCCCGGCTTGACTTCAGTAGTTTTGGTATATTTAATCACAGCTGATTCTTCAACCCCAGCTAACCAGAACCACAGAATCTTAAATCAAAATAGCAAATAGTCCTGGTAAAGTCTTTAATATTCCCTCTAAAATTTCACAAGCCAGGCCTCCATCTTATGCACTGCTCTCAACATTCTTATCTTCCAAACTCCTATAGAGCATCCCACTGAAGTCTCAACACTCAATGGCATTCTAGCTGAAAGTTCCAAATCCCCAGGGTAGTAGGGTATTGCTATGACAGCCCTGACCAGAAATGTGGTGGTCTGAAAGAAAATGTCCCCCAAAGGGAGTGACACTAATGAGAAGTATGGCCTTGTTGGAGGAAGTGTGTCACTGTGGAGGAAGACTTTGAGGTCTCATAGATGCTCAAGCTATACCCAGTGAGAGGGTTCACTTCCTGTTGCCTGCATATCAAGATATAAAACTCTCAGCTCCTTCTCCAACACCATCTTTGCCTGCATGCTGCCATGTTCCACTATGATGATAATGGACTGAACCTTGGAATTATAAGCTATCCAGTTCAATGTTGCCTTTTATAAGAGTTGCCATGGTCATGGTGTCTCTTCACAGCCCTAGAAACCCTAACAGAGACACCCACACATCCAAACATGCATATACACATACTCATACACATAGACAAATACACACATAAATATACACACAGAGACTCCCCACACTTAACCACACACACACCCAAAGAGACATACACATATACACACACAGACTCCCCCACACTCAAACACACATACATACACACTAAGAGACACACTACACTCAAACACACACACATACACAAACATTCCACACACAAACAGACATGCACATACACACATACATGGTACATCAAGGCTTAATGAATGTTGACATGTATGGGAAAAAGTTATTCCTACATAAGACATTTTCTTGACAGCTGGGAATTACCCAAGTATTAGTTAACAGTAAATAAAAAACACTGATCCATTTATAAATAAATACTAATTTTATACTAAAGAAAAATAAAAATAATTAGAATCTAATATTAAAAACACTAAAATCTGAGCTAATGTATTGATTTGAAGGATATTTAAAATCTCAGACGTTTATGAAAGAATAGGAGGGAGCTGGAGAAAAGGAGGTAAGACCCTTAAAAATTGGAAAGCAAAGACTAAACACTTTCAAAGATAAAAAAAGAAAAAAAGAAAGAAACAGATGAATACCATTAGAAGAAAAGCTGCACCTGGGTCAGCACATGCAGAGTTTGCTGTCTGAAAGACAAAAATTCTGAGAGCGAGAGGTAGAGGAAACGAAAGGGAAGCCAGTTTGAGAGAAGATGTGTGAAACTCAACAATAATATTAAGCCAAGTTTCAAGCTTTACTCCAAGTTTGAAAATGCATGACGATGAGTACACTGTTAGTTATCACAGTGCACAAGGAAGACCTGTGTTAGAGGCTGCCCTTGACTATTGGACTCCTCCAGAGTGAGCACTGCACGTGGCATAGGGAAAAACCTGTCAGTGCCTTGGACAGACATTCGACTGTGTAAGACACTCTGTAAATATCTCTGTTGTATCTTCTTTTCAAATCTGCAGGAGTGTGCACATGCCCTAAAAGCACAGACTATCCTAAGAGAGTGATTTGAAGCTTAGGGAAAAATGAAAATCCTGACCAAAACTAAGTAGAGAAGAATTTAAATAGACACATAAACAGTGAGGAATTTGAGGCAGTCATTAAAGAATATGCTCAAGTGTGCTCACAAATATTTTTATTTTCTCAACAGTGACAGATTTGGCAGTTCTGAATGACACAGCTTGTTCCAAAGAGGAAAGAAAAAGAAATATATGTCCCTGTTTTTAAGATCAGAATAAGCTCATGATATTCGAAATGCATGTAAATAGGGAAATGCAGAAATAAATTTCAGTTACTAATACCAATTTCCAATGATTTCTTTGTCATTTATGTTGCTTTTTGAGAGAGGGTCCTTACTATAAAGCAGAAGCTGGCCTTGAACTTTTTTTTTTTTTTTTTTGGTTTTTTGAGACAGGGTTTCTCTGCATTGCTTTGCGCCTTTCCTGGAATTCACTCTGTAGCCCAGGCTGGCCTTGAACTCACAGAGATCCACCTGGGTCTGCCTCCTAAGTGCTGGGATTAAAGGCGTGTGCCACCACTGCCCGGCTAAGCCTTGAACTTTTGATCTTCTCTGTGTATTCAGATTTCAGGCTTGTGCTACCATTCAAACTCTAAGGTACAATAATATTAAACACACACACACACACACACACACACACACACACACACAGAGACAGAGAGAGAGAGAGAGAGACAGAGAGAGACAGAGAGAGAGAGAGAGACAGAGAGACAGAGAGAGACAGAGACAGAGAGAGACAGAGACAGAGAGACAGAGAGAGACAGAGAGACAAAGACAGAGAGAGAGAACATTCAGAGGTTCTGAGAAATAAATGTAATTAATGATATTTAAGTCCATTATATAGAAAATAACTAAATAAGATTAAAAATTTTAGAGATCTTGATAGACACTTATAGAATCATTGTTGATTGAGATACCCATGGCTATCAGCATTGTAAATATTCTAACATATGACACAAGTCAGACTAAATATGATGCCAATAACTACCCCACAGGGGTTTTGGGGGGAACATGATATATAAAAGCCCTTAAATATTTTGTTTGCATTTTATTTATTTATTGCATGTGTGTGTGCACAGCATGGCCTTGGCCTTGCTATACTGTGGTAGGAGTCTGTTCTCATCTTCCAACAGGTGGATCTGAAGATTGAACTCAGATTTTAAGCTTGTTGGCAAGCATCCTCACCTGGTAACCCGTCTTGCCAGCCTGAGTTCTATTATAATAGGAAAATTTAAACAGCAAGAACAGTGAAAGCACCGCTAATGAGGGACAGTGGGGGAGCCTCATGACGAATTAAATGTGACTGAAGACCATTGCGAGTGGTGATGTCAGCAGACAGTAATAAACACACTACCACACCTACAGCAGACAAATGCAAAACTCTGAGAAGTTACCAAAGGGACGCCAAGAATAGGAGATAGTTGCTGTCCTGAAGCCCCAACATCTGGATGTTAGAGAAAGATGAATAAACTCAGTAAAAGAACGAAGTTGACAAAAACATGAACATTTTAGCTTGAGTTATTACTCTGGCTGTATAACTACCAATCTCATAGACCCACTAAGTTGCATCCCTTCTTGACTTTTCACTGTGTAAATGGAGCCTGAGAGGCATTTCAGAGAAAGAGGGGTGCTGGGCATAATTGAGCATTTCTTGGGAAAGGAACTGATGATATTTTCAAGTGCTAGAGTAACATCAAATGGGTCACAGAGAAGGAAGGGCGATTTTTATTGAAAAAATGAAAACACGAAAAACATCATGGATAATTTATCCAGATAATTGCATGCCTTGCATAAAAAACAAAAGGCATGGAGTTTTAAAGGAACTGTTGGGCTTTTTCCTCAGCCTTGAGCAAGGTATCATGTCACGTTAGCACAACAGTATCTGAAAAAGCACATCAAACACTTTGTGCTGTGAACCTCTGGACTTTCACAAAAAGCCACCCAAACTTCCAGGAGAGATTCCCCCAGGTGAAGCTCAGCCATACTCCGTCGGTTTGCAGTGTTTATGAGCATAGTCACCAGTTATAAAGTCAAAGCTGTACCCTCTACCAGTCTACTATTTTTTTTCTTCTTCTGAAATCTTTTAAGCATGTTCTTGTCTGGGAATGAATTTGTGAAAATGACCTTATTCTGTAAGTGAAAATAGCACTCTCATTAAAATGCCACTGGGGAAGTCTCAGTAGGGTGGGATCTGAAACTCAGAGTGACCTTCAGGCAGGGAAGGCTGCAAGGAGGGCAGCAGCATTATTCTCATGAAGCTATCACAGGGGTCAACTAAACACTACAGAAATCATCTCAGTTAGCATGGGTGCCACTCTTTAATTAAACTCATAAAGCTAAAGCCTGGAGCACAAACATCTAATAAGGAGCTGAAAAAATGGCTCAGGCTGAAAAGTCTATACTGTACTGGCAAAGGACCTGAGTCCAGCACCCACTTCTAATGTGTCACAGTCATCTGTTAACTCCAGCTCCAGGGAAGAGGAGACTCTCTTCTGACCTCTGAGGGCACTAAATCACATGTGCATGTGTATTTACACACAAGTAAAATAAGTTCTAAAATCCAGAAATTGTATTATAACACAATAAAAGTTAAACATGGTCAGAAAATATACACCTTTGAAAAACAACAATCGTAAAGATACAATGCCAGATAAGTGTTATTTGTAGAGGGGGCATTTATCAGGGATGCTCCCGAGCCACCAAGAAGGACTTGCTGTGTCCAAAGCAAGAGGTTCAGCTGTGGTAGGTGAACCAGACACTTTCCAACACAACAAAAGATGGTGGCATGTTTTAGTGGCCAGGACTTTCTGCTTTATTATTCAATGCCCTATGTCAGTAACTCGCCATGTGCTAGGAGCAGGGACAGAGGTTCCAGAAAGAAGGAGCATTTAAATTGTGTCTGCAGTTAAGAAAGTGTTTGCTTTCTTTTGCAACAAAGAATAAAAGTAAACATAAACTAGAAATTTGAAGGTATATTCTTCCAAATATTCATAAGATTAAAAATGCAGAACTGTGATCACTGGTTCAACTGAAGAGCGCTGAAAGGGGAGGAAGGAACACATGAGATAAGACAGCCGAGCACAGCGGAAAATGCCAGAGTTAAATAAGCAGGCCCAGGGCATGGTGCCACACCCAGTGAAGCGGTTACAGAACTACAAAGGAAGCTTTTGGCATTTCCCTGTCTTCCATGGCAGAGATCAAAACGCGGATCCTGAGCACCACAGCAGACTGCTTTACCACAGTGCTATATCCCTAACCTCAAACCTCCAATTTTGCAAAAGTCAATATGAACTATAAAATGTCTTCATTTCACTCTGTTTCCCCACCACTTGTTGGAAGGTGCTCCTGGACTCTCAAGTTTCCCCTGAGATGTGACCAGCATCATGGAGCATTGGAGATTAAATTACTGGACCATTGTCTCTACAACCAAAGGAACTTTCAAAACTTTTGGCTCCAGCTGTGGCACTTCCTCCAAGGGTTCAGGTCAGTGGGGATAGTGGCCATTTCTGAGTAGATGTGTCACACATCTTTTATTTCCCAGTTCTTTCAGAGACAAGAGAACCACCATGCAAGCAGCAAGTGGTCCTCAAGTGTGACATGGTCACTTCTCCAGAGATCTGCTCTCTTACTCTATTATTGATTTTAACTTTAGGAAGGGTGTTCTAGTATGCTTAAGGTC
The DNA here is from genome assembly GCA_902168415.1 of Peromyscus melanophrys. Classification (NCBI taxonomy): domain Eukaryota; kingdom Metazoa; phylum Chordata; class Mammalia; order Rodentia; family Cricetidae; genus Peromyscus; species Peromyscus melanophrys. The sequence continues at coordinate 28,853 of CABHPR010157339.1, read as the reverse complement.
CTGCTAAAAATGAGGTATTTGGGATCAAGTGATAAAATAATCACTAGTATTGTAGACTTCAGGAACCAGTGGTCTCCAGGGTTCCATCAATAGAATCTTCACCTGAGAGACAGTCAAAACCCAGAAGGGAAAAAGTAACGGGGTCCAAAGGATGACTTTTAGAATAGCTTTCTATTCTGGATACATTTTACTGTAATGACCAAGCTAATCTTGCCTTGATTAGTGTGACCATGAAAATAATTATCATTTATATGTAATTTTAAATCTTAAAAGCCCTGTTAAAATGTCCTTTCCTGCTCCAGGTCATGCAGTATTGACTAGAGTAATGAATTCATTACAGAAGTCTGATTTCTTCCTGGAGTCTATAAATGTAGACCTTAGAACACACCCATGGGCTAATATTAGCACATGGACTGTGGGTTGAAAATTTAATGGGTCTTTCTGATAATTAATATTTTAAAAATTTAGTTTCTGTGTGTTTTTAGTGTGATATATAGGGAGACAGTTCAGCAATTTATGAATATTAAAAGTTTTTACAAAGAAAAATTTCATCTTTCCTAGAACCATTTCATTGCACAGTAAGTATTCTGTCGTGGTCAAATCCTCAGGCACCACCTACATTTAAGGTCTTTCGGTTTTGTTTGGACAATATGCAACAAATTATTTTTTTCTCACCAAATTATTTTGAATAGATTTGTGTTTATTTTCTAAAATATATTTATATTTGCCAATATTTTAGTATTGTTCAATCATAAATTCTTGTAAGATACTGAAACTAAAGGCAGGTTTTATTTAATATCCCTAAGTGCATGGGATGAAGAGTCAGAAAAGCCAGCTGTTCCTGTAAAAGGGACCTGCCTGATGCCACTTTAAATTGTTTTATTGGGAGCATTATCCTTGTAAAATATTGAAAGTGAAACTGTGCATATCCAATGAAGACGAAGACATGTCTGAAACCAGAAAATACTCTGAGTCATAGTGAAAACCTACAGCCTCCTCTCTGAAACGGATGACTTCTGGACTGTGGCTCCCCAAATATTCATGATATGTAGTAGCAATTACCTTACTCATGATGGGTCTCACAAAGCACTGCCTGGGCCCAGGACACAGATACCCACAAAGGGCTGGGAAAGATTGCATGGAAGTAAATTGGTTGAGTCACTCAAAGAGTCTCAGAGTTCGGACTCTTCTCACCTCTCCCAGGCTCTCCTACTCTCAGCAGAATGAGAGAGTCCTGCAAAGTATCTGCTTGAGCAGTTCAGTCAAGAGAGCACAACAGTTACACAATCACTGCATTCTTCTCGGGGAGACTGCACACCTGCAGAAACCTTTATCCTATCTTTGCTTTTAATGCCGAACAGAAAGTCTTTTGCATGATATTGCCTGGTCTGTGGCCAGACAGATTTTGTTCCAGGCCCTGTGTGCTCTTTGGTCAGATAGAGTTCTCCTGAAAGCTTTAACCACACCCCTGAAAGTGTCCATCTTCCCTTATAGAAAAGGGGCAAGTTCAAGGTTCCTGCTTGCTAGCAAGCAATTGCAGTGCTTGTCTAGAGGTGTATACTAAAACTGTGTGTCTTTTTCTCCTAGGCAGTTTATTCAGTGAAGCTTCAGAGAGCAGATGGGAAATTTGTCTCCTAAGTGCTCATGTGTTTCATCCAAATAATATGACTTTATGAAAAATTTGTAGAATTCACATACAAAATAGCTAATTATAGATGTGATAAAATGCTTTTATGGATTTATTTTTAAAATAGGTTTAGAAACATAACTAAATGTTCATCTTTTATGGAATCTTGGCCTGAGGCCCATGATGTTTTGAGATGATATGAACACCAAGTGCCTGTTTAATCTATAAAAAGAGAGTGAGCACTTTCCTGATTCTGAGGGCACAGAGGTTCTGGTTCCAGACTTGACTGAGAAGACTCACTTCTAGTTCTCTAAGAAAGTGTGCTTTGTGGAACCCCTCCAGGGATAGTGTTTAATCATTTTGGGGTTGAGTCTGGGAAATGATTTTCTCCAAGTATCCAACCATCTTAGCATGAGAGGTCTGCTGACTTGTTACAGGACAGGATGATCCTGAGGTCCAACATTGGTGGCATGAGAGATAAAGCTGTCATCAGCGATCCAGAGTCTGCTACTGTGACCCCAGAGGATGGGATGTCTGGGATATGATTAAACGGCCATACCATATAATAGGAAGTAGAAAATCAGGAAATAAGCACAGCTTCTTTAGTTTCCTGTACATAATGGCTTAAAATTGTTGGCTGTGTTTGACAGTGCAGAGGTTAAAATATATATGTCAGCAGACCTTTGCCCCATTTGCCTACTGGGCCATCTTTTATACAAAGGCCACCGGGTGGTTACTAGAACCTGGTGCTGGTGTCAAATAGTTCTTGCCATAACTTCCTGTCTTATACTATTAGAAGACTTATTCTCTCAGTGCTATAGTTTCTTCATCTATGAAATTATATTAATAATTACTTACCCTATATGGTTACTATGATTATATATGAAGATAGTAGATATGAAGCCTTTATTGTGATATGTGAAATATATCATAAAGAAGTGATTATTAATATTCTAAATCTACCCTTGCTTTTTTCAGAATCTGCACTCAAAATTCTTGCACTTTACAAGTTATAACTTTGACAGTGTTATACTGGAAAGTTATAGAAAGGGCTCTGACATCCCGCAGAGGACATACCTGACCTACTTCCAAGCCTGCATGGGACAGAGCTGGACTCCTCTGAGGTTCTGAGATTATAGAAAGAATAAGAAAAATGACATAAAGATGGTGAGTGGATCAAAAGGTGTTGCAAGTGAAGGAAGACAGTAGATGGGGGAGTCATGCAGTGCAGTAGAAAAGGGATATTCATGCAAAACGTCATGTGATTAAGTTTGGAAGCCAAGTGGAGGACCCATATAATAGAAAACTGTGGGGCTCAGCTGAGGAGAAAAGCAGCCAAGCTCTGGAAGACATCTGAAGACAGCATAGGAAAGCACAGGAGGAGAGAGCTTGAGCTAAGGATTAACGGCATTTGCTTGTGCAGGATCCATGTGGGAAGCAGCCATGACAGAGGAAGACGCAGCAGCCGAAAGCTGTGGCAGTGACAATACAAAGTAAAAAACACACAACATAGGACTTGAAAGAAAGAGGACATTGGATCATTGCAAAGCTGCTCCCAAGGATGAAAAAGTAAGTGCACAGAAAATGTAAATAGTCAGCACACGTGTTTCTAGTACACTAAAAACCATTTTCAAGATAGTAAGTCTTTAGCAGAACTCTAAAGACTATGTGATTACTGAAATACTCAGAAGTCCACAAACAAAGTTTAACTAGAGAAAAATATGCTTCTAACTAACCCACAGGCCAAAGAAGTCAGAAGGAAACTTTGTGTAACTGAAAAGCAGTAAAATGTGTAAAAGCTTGAATTAATTAAGAATGTGTGAATTCTGTAATTCATATATTTGAAAGGAAAAAATGCTTGGATTTTTTTATTCATTAGTCATTTAAGTAAAAAAAAAGAAATAATCAATAATTAATCATTGAAATGAAGCTCAGTTTGTATGAGTTCACAACCTGTGTATATCAGGCCCTGAGCTGGGGGCCAAGAGAAACAGCCACCAAAGTAACCCAAAGCCACATGGAATAACTAAAGTAATAAAAACAGAAACAGAAATTAATGAAATAAAAAGGTAATCACACCACAAGGAAAAAACTTCAAGGTTGTTTAGCTTTGTGGTGTGACTCCACAGACAGGAGAGAAAAATAAAGTAGATAAGAATAAATTTGGGGATAATACGTCTGTTAAACACAGCATTATATTTTGTTCAATTTTGTAAGCTTGAAGTCTAAAAATAAAGGCATAGTCTATGACAAACACCACCTTCTAAAATCTGAATAAGAAAACAGAATATGAACAACTGTGAATGCATCAGAGGCTATAGACCCCTGGTATATAGATATCATATTACAATTAAATTAAAAGATACCAAGCTTTATAGAAAATGTGGAAGATTAGCATTCTTTATGTTTCTGGAAAGCGTTCAAATTTGTTTGCACTTGATGTAATTATCTGATAGTTTTCATTGGAAATAATATACACATAATCTATACCGATCTATCCTTGCGCTTATATACAAAACTAAATATGTAGTTTTACACAAATAAATGACTTTCCTGGCACTATATAATACCCATAATCAAACTAAATGTGTCCCCAGATCACCCACATATGTTAGAATAGAAACCACTATGATGGCAAGTTCTTTCGTAGTATTCACTAAATAAAAACATACATATGGTCAATGATGTTACAATCCAGAAAAAGTAAGTTTCTGAACTCATTTTAAAACAAATGCAGGAATATGTATAAAATTTAATAGTACCCTTTACCAGCTCCAAACTGGTTCTAATTGATATATCTATTAATGAAAGAATTAAAGTAAATAACATGGTATTTCATACATTCAAGTATTGCACAGCAATAAATGTGAATAAATTATTACTGTAGTCAATATTAGGAAAGATTCTAAAAACATTCAGAAACATGGAACACAGACTCGGTGGTTCCTTTTCTATGTAAAGATGTGAACATTCAAATTTCATTTTTTCAGAGCACAGTAGTAGTTATTTTTTGACACTGTAGTACCTGCAGTTCTAAATTCTGCAGTGCAGAAAAAGGTCTTTTTTCCTGGTCACCAGTTTTAGGTATACACTTGCTGTCTGAACACTGTTGAATGTGGTTTGTGTGCTCTTCTGGATATGAGAAAACAAGGCAAAGAAAGTTGCTGAAGTCTCCATGACTGAGCCATGTAGCTGGATGAAGTCAAAATCTTTGTTTGCCAAACAAAAGGAAGTCAAACATCCTTGAGCTGTGCAGTGGGTATCCAGACCATGCAGATTCAGCCATGTGAACGTGCTCCTAAAGAACGCCCTTTAATAAATTGATTGAGTCCGATAGATGTGCTTGATGGATTCATTTCATTACATCAGTCAGCGTTTATCAGAAAATAAATATCCCTCCCAGAAAACAGGCTCTAAATTAAGAGAAAAAAACTGTAGACAGTAAAACAAACCTGAGATTAGCTGAATTTTGGAACAGCTGGAGACAAAACAGTGGAGTAGGACCATACTGTCACAGCCTAGAGGCAGGGTGTCTGCAGAGCCTGGAGCTTCACAAAAGGGAAGCCAATGCTTGTTCTCCCCTTTATCAGTCCCCTGCTACAACTTCCTGAAAGTCAAAAGAAAGCAAGAATATAAGGGAAGACTTTGCAAGCTGCAACCATGCAGTGGAAGGCTGGGTCAGAAGAAACAAGGAGTTAAGTAGCATCATATTGCAAATAGGTTGGCTTTTAGGTACTGGGGTTTTAACTCAGACCTTGCTCATGCTAAAGCCAAACCCTACAGAAAACTTCTTCAAACAAAGAAAATGGCATCCAGGCAGTGAGACCAGGACCTGTCCTCAGTGCATGTGCTGGCTGTTTGGAACCTGGGGCTTATACAGGGACACTTGGCTCAGCCTGGGAGGAGGGGACTGGACCTGCCTGGACTGAATCTACCAAGTTGAACTCAATCCTCAGGGGAGTCTTTGCCATGGAGGAGATGGGAATGGGGGGTGGGCTGGGGGGAAGGGGGGAGGGGGAATCCGTGGCTGATATATGAAATTAAATTAAATTATAAAATAAAATTTAAAAAAGTTAAAAACAGAACAAAATAAACCAGAAAATGGAGAAAAGTATTGAAAAAAAAAAGAAAATGACATCGGAAGGGTGGCCTGGCTAAGTTGCATGCTTTTGACAGGTTTCCTTGTAGTAGGACAAGAAAATCTTCCTTCAAACCATGAGTTCACTCAGACCCTTCCATCTTTGCTCTTTTAAAAACAAATCTCTTTGAAGAAATAATCTTTTTAATATTTTGATATTTCTCTCTCTCTCTCTCTCTCTCTGTGTCTCTGTGTGTGTGTGTGTGTGTGTGCGGTCTGTAGGGCACATGTGTGGAGGTCACTGGACAGTTCTGGTTGTTTGGCTGGGTTCTCGGGCTTACAGGACAAGTGCCTTTACCTGCTACACTATCTCACCTGCCCTTTTATTCATAACCTGTAAACTACAACTATTAATCATACTATAATCATAGGTATAATACATTAATATGACATAAATAATAATAAAAGATATAACATTTTATATTATAGGAGAATAGATCAGAATAAAGAAAAATTAAAATTTACAGTATTATCAGGAGATTTTTTAAAAAGCATCAGTTTAGTAAATGATCTTCTAAAATCTTTTATGAAACTGGTATAATAGTCCACACTCCCAATTCTAGCACTCAGGAAGCTGAGACAGAAAATCACCACATGCCTGAGCCCAGCCTGGGGTATATAGTCAGAACCTGTCTCAAAGTGTCATGGCTTACTCTCTTTTTTCTGAGTTTAACAGCACAATTGTCATTTGAATAATTCGTTGACTGGATATCACCTTCTGTAAGATTTATAATGACAGTATATGTCTCTAAGAAAGAGAAGCAAAATGTGGGACAATATTTTTCTCTCTTTTGTATCACGTGTCCTTTGAAAGTCAACAGGTTGTTTCTGGAAAATTGGTATTTGGTCACTTATCAACCACGCCCTGTCCATATGTGAGTGGCACCAGCCATTTCCTATTTTGAAATGCCTAATTTTTACTATTGTCTCCTGCTTTGTTTAGTATACAGTAGAAAATGCTCATGTGTGTATCTTAGTAAAAAGAATATTACACTACCCATCTGTTCATAGGCGTTCCTAGGATTTCTTCTTTTCTCTTGGGTATAGGAAAGCATTTGTGGTGTACATGTGTGTGCATTAAGTATGTGTGGGTGCCTGTATGTGTGCAAATGTGTATATACATGTGCACATGTGTACCACATGCATGTGTGTACAGGCATACATATGTGTGCAAAGTGTTGGCATGCATGTGTGTGCATGTGTGCATATGTGTGCATAAGTGTGTGCATGCATGCGTGTGTGTGTGTGTGTGTGTGTGTGTGTGTGTACATAGGTATAGCCATTTCTCTAAAGCCCTAAGAACAAATACTTTTTTCAACCTTATCAAAGCAAGGCATCATTAAACTCATTCTGGAGCCTTTCTATTCTTATTATTCTTAGCAGAATGTCTTATTATGCAGTCCAAGCTAGCCCCACACTCACTCCCTTGCCCAGGTTAGCCTTGAGTTTACACAATACCACAGGTTCCTCTGAATAAATCCAAGGGCTATAGGTGCAAGCCACCATGTCCAGCACCCAGAATAGCTTAGGACAAAAAAATAACTTTTGGCTAAAATGTTCAACCTTTTAAATGTCAAGTATTTTGTATTTAAAAGTGTCCAGCTTGTGTAGACATCATCTGAGCAAACACAATGGCACACCTGCATGCATCAAGCAGGTCCTCAGCATCTGTGAAATGGGCACCATGTCCAACCATGGGGACACAAGGGTGGGGTGGTTGAGGAAACCTTAAGAATTGAATTCAAGGAAAGTGTCTAATTTTTCCATCACAATATTTTTCTTCTTTTTTATACATTCCTTGAGGACTTCATACATATACCATGTGTTCTGATCATGTATCCCTTACCTCAGCTTCTCTTAGGCACTCCCCAAGTCCCCATCACAACATCCTCTTTTTTAAAGCAAAATATCTATTTCTAATAGAAAACCACACCACTTACTAAATCTTCATGGAACCCAAAACATATTTGTCTGTAGGGCTTTGGAGAAATGATCATAATTATGCACACACACACACACACACACACACACACACACACACGCACACACATGCACACACACTTAACAATTATGTGTTTATAATTTACACCCTATTCGGAGATATGTCTCCTTTGACTAAACACAGATGACAAGTAGACGTTCTATAGTCAGTTTTTCTCAGATCCACAATTCATTGTGTCAAAAACTGTTTGCATGGGACTGGGGAAAGAGCTTAGTGGTTAAAAGCACTGTCTGTTGTCTTAGAGGACCTTGGTGTTCAGAGTCAAGGGTCATAGTCTAACTATGTATCCAAGGCTATCCCAGAAACAATGAGCACTGAGATTCCAGGGCTGCACCCGTGCTGAGAGGAGGCTCATTTGCTTTATTTTGTTGTTGTTTTTTTTTTCTTTAGTATGATTCTAATTGTTGTGGTATATTTGTACCCTATGAAGCTGTATTTTTGTGATTGGTGTAATAAAAAGCTAGCACCCAATAGCTAGACAGGAGAGATAGGTGGGACTTCTGGGCAGAGAGAGAATCTGGGAGGAAGAAAGGCTGGGTCACCAGCCAGACTCAGAGGAAGCAGGATGGGCAGTAGAGAGTGAAAGTAATCGATCCATATAAAGAACATAGATGAGTATATATGGATTAATTTAAGTTATAAGAACTAGTTAGGAACAAGCCTAAGCTAAGGCCAAGCTTTCATAATTACTAATAGTTCTCTGTGTTGTTATCTTTAAGCTAGATGCCCAAAGAAAAATCTGACTACAACCAATCTCACGTTATTAGAGTTGAACTGACCAAGAGGGAAAGTGTTCCCCCTCTCCTTAGAACACTATATACAGCTACAACCGAATCTTCTCTATTTCCAAGTCCCCCACTGTATTCTGTCCACCTCTAGCTAGCCTACTTCATTCACACAATCATACTTAAATTAGAACTAGAATGACCGGTCAATTGACCTATGAAATACAGGTTCTTTTATCACTGTGGATGTGTTTGTGTGATTAATATGTTAGTGGGGTCAAAAATCAAAGCCTTGTGGGAAAACCACAATGATAGTAGGGAAGGCTTCAAGGGAGGGCATACAATAGCGGAGAAGGAGCATCTACAGATGTCTGATCAGAATACAGCAGAATAGAGTGAGTGCCAAGTACATGTTGAAATAGCTGTTTTGTAGCAATCAGAAAGGGGTGATTAATTACAGTCAAGATCCCAGTGTCAGGGACAGCCCCTCTAGGGAGGTAGCAGTTAAGTTACTCTGAAAGATTACAGTAAATAATGTAGGGAAGATGATTCCGTGCTGGGAGCCTGCATGAGTGAAAGCAAGGGGTCCTGAAAGTGCATATTATTTTGGTAGGATGAGGAGGCATTAGTTTTCTAAACAGCATGCGGGTTACAAGGGAGAATAATATATTTCAGCTTGTTTGAACTTCCAATGTGCTGGCTGGTTATTTGGAATGGCTTGATTATATGTTCCGAGTTTATGTCTGTATGTAGCTGGTGGTTGGCTCACATCATTTGCCAAAAACCTATTCTCTTTTATTGATTTTTTTCTAATAACTGCACAATATTCTTGATGCCACATTCTCCTTATAGTGTACCATTGTCACCCTTACACCAAGAAGTAGAGTTGGGCTTACCTCTTCTTGTGCCCTAGTGAGCCTATTCTCAACAGAGTTCAGTGAAAGTGATACTAAACAGCTCTAAGGCACTAAGTCAGAGAATTCCAGCACCTTCTGCCTCTCATAGTTCTCCCACACCAGCTGCCATGCAGCAAAGAAGAATGTGTGTTACCTGAAGATCAGGTAACAGTGCATCTAACATAAGACATTCAATACCAACTAACAGACATGGAGTTGCAAAGCTCACTTTGAAGATACATCTTCACATAATGGTTCCTTCAGCCTCCCACTGATTATTCTTTCTATACCAGAATTTGGACATGATGGAATAGAAGGAGGCTTTACCATCAGAGTTCTTTTGTTATTCAAACAGACGATCTGAGAAAGTACAGAGATTGCTACTATGGCTCTAAGTCCTGAAATCTGGAGTGATTCCTAATGGACCAACAATTGCTGAGACATCTCACGCCTACCTACGGACATGGTTGCCATTGCTCTATGACCCATGGCACTCCTTGCACATTGATAGGTGCTTGAGGCCATGATTAGGGAATGGAATTTCCATAATCTTTCATGGACCAATGTTCACTCATGGGCCTTATTTCCCCTCAAAAGACAACTATGAAACAAAAACAATTTCCTTTATCTGGTTATGTCTGCAGCCACCTGCAATCACAGAACTAGGAATATAGAGACAAAGGGATCAGAAGTTCAAGGCCATCATCCATGAGTTAGAGGGAGCCTGGGCTACATGAGACCCTATCTCAAACAAATGAAGAAAATAACAAGCAAGCAGAGAGGACACTTAGATTAATAGGTAAACAAGAAAGCAGGAAATTACCATATTGTTGATTAGTTTAGATTAGGAGTAAATTATAACACTTATTTGGAGATCTCTTTCTTGTAGCCACCTAAGATTACGTTTACTGTGTCCTGCTTTGAAGCATTCCTTCATTTTCTTCTGCAGAACAGAGTCTGAAAAGCAATGAAAGCCAGAACTTGTGAGATAATTGGTTTCAGCTAGCCTGTTCTGGACATTGTGTCTCAGTATTATGTGGGAAGACTGCAACAGGGGCAAAGGGTAGGTAGAGTTTAGGCTTGAAACTCTTTTCTCATCAGCAAAGACTTGATTTGACCTCAAACAATTTTGAAAATGGGGTTCAGGCACAGATGGAGTAAAGATGCTTTATTTCTCGGAGTGTTAAGAACTCGCCACCCATTTTCAATTTCAGATAATAGATTGAAAATGATTCTCTTTACTCTTTCCACCTAAAGTGAAGACAAACAGAACCAAAAGCTACATCTGTGAAAGGCAGAGACATCTGTGAAGCCTGAGAAACAATTTACAAAGGTTGAAAAGATAAAATTATTAAATAGTTACCAAAGAAGAGGAGAAGTGAGCCCGAGTACAGGTTGGCGATGCTGTAAGTGGGGGAGAAAGGGAGTGGGCTTTGAGAGGGGCAACAAAACAGACTCAGAAGAATATGAGGGCTTCGGACATACTGTGCTTCTGAGGAGATGTGAGAATAGGAACAGGAGGAGATGATTTTTGTCAAAAGGAAATTGACTCTGGTCTCTACCCTGAACTCTGGTGTTTAAAGGAACTGCCCAGTGCAAGCCAGACATACAAAAACCAAGACTCAAGACCTGCATGCTTCATTCCCAGACATTGCCATCACTTCCAGGAGCAAGCTGAGGGAGGCTGGCAGCCAAGCGACACAGAAGAAGACCTTTCTCTAGAAATCAGGAAACTACAGCAGGAGTTGTAAACACTATCGTGCTGGGATTGCTTCTCTAACTCCAAAAGACACCACAGAGGGTGATTTCCATAAACACACCTACCTCAGACCTACACTGTAGGCAGAGTTTTCATGACCTGAGAGCTGCTTCCAAATTACCACACAGAGGCTTATATTCATTGTAAATGTTCCACTGATAGTTCAGGCTTATTACTAGTTAGCTCTTACATTTAAATTAACCCATTTCTATTAATCTATGTTTCGCCGTGTGGCTCGTACCTTTACCCGTCCTTTAGCACATTTTGTTTCCGGGCAGCTAGCTGGCGTCTCCCTTGACCACTCCCTTCTTTCTCCCAGCATCCTCAGGCTGATTGCTCCACTTTTACTCTTCATCTAGCTATCAGCCAATCTGCATATTAGTAACAACGAGCATAATCCACAGTCAGTCCTACAGAGTCTGAGGAGCATTCCATTGTCTCATTCTAAGTTTGAAGGAGTCCTACCAAAGATTGTAATACTCTCTAGGTTGGAAAAAGGTATCACATTAAAAAAAAAATGAAGGTTGCATAAGGACATATAGCAAAAAGACTCAACAAAAGTGAAAAGCTGAGTGTTTTTAATGAAAATGCTTTTAAATTTACTATTTTTATTTTATGTGTATTGATGTTTGGCCTGAATGTATGTGTGCACAACACATGGGTGCCTTGGGGCTCAGGAGACCAGAAGAGTGCATCAGATCCCCTAGAACTGGAGTTACAGATGGGTATAAGCCATCACTTGCCTCTTGGGCATGGAACCCATATCCTCTGCAATGGCAGGAAGTACTTTGAACTTCTGAGCCATCTCTCTGGCCCCAACAAATGTACCTTAAAAAAAAAAGGAAAAGAAAATGTAAAATTTTAAATTTATTTAAAAAATCATTGGGATTTGTATGACTATATTAGTCAGGGTTCTCTAGAGTCACAGAACTTATGAAATGAATATATATGTTTTTATTTATTGGAATTTATTGGAATGACTTGCAGGTTGCAGTTCAACAATGGCTAGTTGTGAATAGAAAGTCCAAGAATCCAGCAGTGGCTCAGTCCCACAGTGCTAGGTGTCTGAGCTGGTCTTCTGTACATGCTGGAATCCCAAAGAAATAGACTCCGATGACAGTGAAGGAATGGGTGTGCTGACAAAGCAAGGGCAAGCAGGAGAAGAAGGACACCTTCTTCCTTCCATGTCCTTCTGTAGGCTTCCAGCAGAAGGCCCAGATTAAAGGTGTGCCTTCCAGCTTCCATGTCTGGATTAAAGGCATGTTGTCTTCTTGCCTTGAGATCTGGATCACAAGTGTGCCATCCGTTTCTGGATTCTAGATCATTCCAGATATAGTCAAGTTGATGACCAAGGACAGCCATCACAATGAGCATCACTTCCATTGTTTGAAGCTTCCCTTCTCAGAAGTTAATGTGGTCCCTCCCCTCCAGGCTGGAGCGAGTCTTAAAACTGACTCTTGGGAATCAATCTAGCACAAACAAGCAAACAAGAAATGATGGGAGGATAAAGGGCAGGGCTGGGGAGAAAGGAGGAAGGGCGGTAGGGAGCAAAGGGGAAGAGGGAAGAAAAACCTCACATGTACCACACACACGCGCACACACATATAGATGCACACACACCACACTCACAGAGACTACACACACACACACACACACACACACACACACACACACACACACACACATCATACAGACACACATATATGCACACCCCATATATACCCCACACATATTCATATACTCCATCCCAACACACACACACACACACACACACACACACACACACACACACACTACAGACATAGAGAATTAGTGTATCTTCCCTTTCCTGGGGAGAAGTGTCCATAAAAGTGGCGACTCTACTGCCTATTTGACAATGATACAATTTTAAAAACTGATTAATTGTGTACTTAATGGTAAATAACAAAACACAAATATTAAACAAAGAGTTGAGGCTTATTACTTTACTCCAAAATAAAATTTAACAATAGGCTTGAAAAGCAACCTTTGTTAAAAGAAAAATGCATTTCTAGGAGTGGGGGCATAGCTCAGTGGGAGTCTTTATCTGGGAAGTGATGTCTAATTACTGTCTGTCACCTTCTTTCCTGTGTACAGGAAAAGAGGCCAGATACATGGTGACAGAATTTTATACAGTAGATAGAAAAAGAAGACAAGGAGGCAAGCCATTTGTGAAACCAGCCCTCCAGGGTGCTCATCGGAGACTGGGACAAGAGGCCAAAGGGAAGACACTTGCCAGGCTGCCCTGTGGAAACTCCAAAAGAGCAGATCACAACATGGCATCAGTAATCTGAGCTTCTTTTCCAAGCCCCAGGGAGGAATAGACAGAGTAGAGACGTACAGGCATACCTCAAATTCAGATTCCAAATGAAACAAAAATTTACAACTGTCTGGAATCACACAGGAGTGACTATGCAGAGGCAAAGGACATAGGGGTTGGTCTGTATTAGAAAGACGTATATTTGCAACTAGAATTTCAGAAGGATCAGATCACCAGCTCAGGCCTCCAAGAGTGCAGCACTGTCAGATCTCCCATGCAAAGCAGGCATTGGGATGCACTGCCTCTAGGAAGGATAGCTGCATCCACAGTCTCATGATTCCACACGCAATAAGTTTAATGTTCTCATCAACTCCTAGGGTAGGGAGTACTAGAGTGATGTCAGTGCTGGTAAGGTGAATCTTGAAGTAAATAACTTCAGATAAATACACAATAGAGAAAGAATTCAAAATGATTCCTCATTCAAAATGGAGCTTTTTTCTCATTTAATGTGACTTACAATGTCTGATTTTGTAGTGTTTAATAGTTATTTATTTCAAGACAATGTCTTTGTAAGTCCTGGCTGCCCTTGAACTAACTAAGTAACCCAGGTTGGCCTTGAACTCACAACAATTCCTTTGCCTCAGTCTCTTGATTCTAGCAATAGGCTGCTGTGCTTGGATACATTGTTATGTTTTCTGTGCTGTCTTTTATTCAATTTTTTGACCCAAAATAAAAAAGGAAACCAAGGCATGTTCTCTCATATGTGGATCCTTCCTAGCTTGTAGTATATACACACATATGTAAACAAGGTTGTGTATAGTAAAACATTTTTTTATTTTATACTCTAATTTAATTTTACATATCAACCACGGATTCCCCTGCCCCCCCCACCTCGCCCTCCCCCTAGCCCAGCCCCCATTCCCATCTCCTCCAGGGCAAGGGCTCCCCTGGGAATTCAGCTCAGCCTGGTAGATTCAGTTGAGGCAGGTCCAGTTCCCTCCTCCCCACACCCAGGCTGAGCAAAGTGTCCCTGCATAGGCTTACATAGGTTACAAACAGCCAGCTCATGCACTAAAGGACAGGTCCCGGTCCCACTGCCTAAATAGTTCAAGGTAATCAACTGTCTCACTTATCCAGAGGACCTGGTCCAGTTGGGGGCTCCTCAGCTATTGGTTCATAGTTCATGTGTTTCCACTAGTTTGGCTATTTGTCCCTGTGCTTTTTCCAATCGTGGTAGAACTCTCATCCAATGACTGATGGAAGCGGATGCAGAGATCCACGGCCAGACCCCAGGTGGAGCTCCGGGAGTCCAATCGGCGAGAAAGAGGAGGGATAGTAAAATATTTTAAAGAGAGACAAAGAAAGGCCAGCATTAAGCAATAAGTGAGGACAGAATGAACTCAAAGGCACATGAGTTATGAAAGAGAAAATAAAGCTATTGTTTCCAACTTCAAGTGTTTTTCTTTTCTTTTTTGTGGTGGATAAATGCATAAAATGTAACTGATAGTGAAAGTGTAAAGCCTGAAGTTCCCTGGCTTCAATTTGGCCATTCCAGCTATTCAGAAGTTCAGCAGGATGTATAGAGTTTGGAGTAGGGGAAATGTTTGAGAGATACCTGAAACAGGTCATTTGATGATTATAGGTGAGTTGATGTGGCCTGTCTTTCTATCCGTATATATGCTGGAAACTTACAGAATGGATCTTCTGGAGAGTGTCTTTAAAAAGAATTTTCCAGAACACTTGGTGGCTCCTCTTCATCAGGAATTAAGTTGATATATTGTAATGAACATGGTGCATATCAACAGTTACCTAAAATCGAAAGCTCTCAATTTGCCTCTTCCCCGGAGGAGGATCCTATAACTCAGCTCTTCTACCACTCTTAAGAATCTTCTACAGCAAGGATTTCCATGACTGTGTAGGAGACCCCTACCCTGAAGGGATAGTATAAAAACTAAAGCATTTTGTCATCACTTTTACTTAAAGTCACCACTGCAAGTACCACCAAGACATCAAAAAGGACAAAGTCTTCTAGAAGTGCGAGATGTTAACATGGTCATAAACCCTAAGGTGTCACACACTGCACCAGACACTTTATAAAATACTTCGTAGCAGAATTGAAATCAAGGATCAGTACATGTCGTTTAGAGGAAAGGAGACTGAAGAAAGAAGAAAAGACAAGTAGCACAACTAATGAATCTCAACGCTTGACTAGAATGTGGTTCACGTCAAGACTGCAGCCGTAGCATAAGAACTGTGTATTTCTTAGAGTCAAGGGCAGGGAAAGGCTCACATAAGGTTGACACCTGAGTAGGTGCCCTTTGGTGCTAAATGAGACTCTGACAGAGAAATTAAAGAAAACACCAAGTGTCGAGCACATCAGACTTCATTTTCTGTACCTTACTTTGTGTGTCTCACTCTCAGGATCAACTGTTTAATTGTGTGCTTGTGGAGGCATAATTGTATTTTTTTTTTTTTTGGTGTTTTGGAAACAGGGTTTCTCTGTGTAGTTTTGGTTCCTGTCCTGGATCTTGCTCTGTAGACCAGGCTGGCCTCGAACTCATAGAGATCCACCTGGCTCTGCCTCCTGAGTGCTGGGATTAAAGGCATGCACCACCACCGCCTGACCACATAATTGTATTTTTACATATATTTGATTTATAGAAAAAAAGTTTCATGCTATAGTCAGGCTATCCTGGAACTCACTATGTAGACCAGGCTGGCCCCAGACAGCAACAGCTCCTTGCAGTTCATGATATGTAAGAATTGTCATTAATCTCCTGTCTCAGCTTCTACCTTATAGGCACAAGGTTTGACTTTTAAAAGGTACATTTGATTTGGAATGAGTAGAAAAATGGTAGGGAAATTCCAAAGTAGACACAATCACACATTTTAACGAATACCGCCTAGTAAGAGATGCCAGTTGCTTGGGTGAGAGAGGCATTGTTGGCCAATAGACCTGCCAGGCTTCTGACTGACAGTACAAACCCCATTCGATTTCTTGGGAAATAAACAAAACGCTGAGTCCAACCTAGATGATATGCTGATTTTCACATGTACAGTCTTTCCAACTCACGGTGCTGTCTGTCTCAGGTAATTCTTCACACATAATATCACAGTTATCTGTTTGTGTAACTGTTTTGTTCAGTGCATGGAAAGTGACTCCCAAGCCAGAAACCCCCTTCCACAGCACCTCCACACTGTTTCCAATACAAAGTAGGTACTCGATAGGTGATGGAAGAGCGAATGAGACATCCTACTTGCAAACAGCATTCCAAAATAAATGACAGCTTATTAACCTAGTTCAGAACTCCAAACACTCTTCCATTCCAGAGGATTTGGTCTCATTTCCAAAATGACACAAACCAGAGTCTGAACACAGATGCAGTGAGACAGACGCAACTCTGTCCATTTTCCTGAGGCTCTTTGGACCATGTGACTCTCATAAGTCCTATAATGAGACTAAAGTTTTAAGATTCCTGTGTCCATCATTTCTAGAACGCTTTGCCTAGACACTCAGCCTCAGCTATTTTTTCCCCAGTTTCTTTGGCTCTAGATCATGGTGTGATGAATTTATTATATACAACAGCAGGCATGGTGCATTTAAAAGCACAATGCCAGAATAAGATGCCCATTGGTTAAAAAAATCACACTTTGCCAGTTTTCCCTAAATACCATCAGAGTAAATTATGATTAAAGTAATTAATTTCTTTATCCATAACAGCATGGAGCATGCATATTACATGTTCTAAAGTTTGAAAATATTAAAAATAACCTAAGTAAATTGATCTAATTATCCTGCATAATATGACAGCTGCGGGACATCTAGTACAATGTTAACTTACCATGCAGCTAAGGCCACTGGAACACTTTCAGCAGAACATTCTCTGAGCATATGGACTGACAGTGGTGTTGAGGATGCTGTGAATGGGTTGAGGAGATGCTCAGCTAGTATGGTGCTCACTCTGTAAGCGTGAGGACCCGAGTTGAGATCCCCAGAAAATATATATTTTAAAAGTGGGTATGTGATGGTGTACTGTTGTAATATCCAGCACTGGGGAGGCAGAGACAGGACCATTTCTATGGGACTTGCTCGCCAGCAAGTCTAGAGTAGTTGGTGAGATATAGGCCAGTGGCAGACCTTGTCTCAAAGGAGGTGAATGCATTTCTGAGGATGGCATTGTAGGCTGTCCTCTGACCTCCACATGCATGGGCACCTTCATATATGCATTCACTGCACATACATAGCATTTATACATATGTACACAGGGCACTGAAACAAAATATTGTAATGAATAACTAAATTGTTCCAATATAATAAAAACTCTAGAGTCAGAAATTGAGATAACATCCTGATAAATCCAAGAACAACTAAGAATCTATTGGCTGACCCTCTCTCCATGTTTTTCCCAAACCACCAGCCCCAGAAATCTCCCTCTTCTCTCTTCCTGTCCTCTCTAGCAGATCTCCTTAGTCCTCCAAAAACTCTGTGGCTAATCATGGTCCACAAATTGCTGACTCAATCCTTTGATTCAAGGTAGCTTTACTAGCACAGTGGGATGGCTGTACAAACAATTCTCCTGCAACAAAATATTCTGGTCTTTGCAGTGCAGTTTGAAAGCCATAAAGCATTAAAATAAACAACTGTGTATTTATGCCCAGTTTCTAGCATGAGACCTTTGCTGTCAAGCTTTCTATGTAATTCACCCTGAGCTCAAGGATCCACTTCCATTTTCTGAAAACAGTGTGCTGAGTCACCTGCATCATTCTTTACCTTTGCAGAGGTGTCCTCCCTCCTGTCACAACCAGCCTAATTACTCAGCATGTCCCCAGTTAACATGTAGTCTCTGACATCTCACATCTGGTTTTAGTCATGGAAGTGCTGATCATGGAGGTATAAGCAGTGAAAATGCAATACTGTCAAAGCCAAACATCTACATATGAGAAAATCATTGTAACCAATCACCCATTTCCTTCAAGCAATGCTGTTGAACTCACTTTCTGAAATAATACATGCCAACACTGACGTCAAGTCACTGGCCGCTAAGGTCTGGAGATTTAACCCTGATGAAAGCACACCATCTCATCCTGGTGTTAAATGTGATTTCTGACCTATCATTGGGTTTCTTACTGACTAGCAGGGAAATAGGAACAAATGAACAACATCGTGTTAAGTGGAATGTTCCAATCTCACAAAGAGAAGTATCCTATGCGTCTCTTATGTGATGTGAGTTTCAGAGGGACAAGGACATGAACGCAAGAGGATAATCATGAGTGGTGTGGAGGAAGGAGAGATTAATGGGAAGGTGAGATGAATGGGAATGGAGTGTGTTCCAAGCATGTATGGAATAGTCACAATGAAACCCATTACTGTAGACAATTAACATATGCTAACTTTGAAACGTCAGTTGGGTGTTTTGTGCAATGGAAAATGCTATTTTGTTGTGATAGAGAAAGAGAAATGTAAACCTTCAATCTCCAAACATTCCACTGCACTTCCTTTGTGTCTTTTTTGTTTAATTATTCTAGAAAATTGTAATCTAAAAACTCCTTTCTCTACATGGAAAACACACAACTCCTTTAATCACTAAATTCAAAGGACTGACTACGTTGGCTTAAAATCCTGTCAGTGAGGAGGGGTCCTATTAATGCTATTTTACATTTAGAAAATCTTTTCTAAGTATATTCAGTGGATCATCACTGAGTCCTTTCAAGTCACTGAATGGGGAAAAAAACAGTTCTGAAGACTTAAAGGTATCTTTGTTTTAAGGTGCCCTATCTGCAGAAGGGTAAGGAGAATATAAAATTGACTAAAATACAATTCAAAACATAAAATATATGATAAATGTCATTGTTAAGATAGAAAGTGCTATGGGGTTTCAAATGAGAAAAAATAACACGTGAGTAAGTGAAACTTAAGTGTCCTGAGAGGATAACTGAACTTGGATGAGAAAGATTTTCAGATCATCACAGAAGGAAGAAGATTATTTTGTTAAAAAAGACATGGTGAGCAACCAGCTAGTTTTATAGGTCTTAGAGTGACAGACCTAATCTGAGGAGAAAAGAGTAGAGACAGGTAAAAGGAACCGTGAAGGGAAGGAGCAGTGAAGGGAAGCTTTACACAGTGGGATCCAGGGCTGCCTCTGCCTAGGGTGGTAAGAGAGTGAATGGAAACCAACATTACTTAAAGCACTCTACCCCACAGTGCAATAGTGTCTCATACTGAACATACTAGGCTGCAGACATTGAAGAAACATCACATGTAGATATGATTCTCAGCCCTTCACCTTGAGTTAAGTCCTGACCTCTGGAGATGAAGTATGCTGAGTCTGTACCTGTGAGGAAGGGGTGTTCTGAAGTTCAACAACAGAAGAAAGATGAGAGGAACCTGAACTCTTACACACAAACAAGCATATACATGCATACATATGTGTGCCTCCATATGGGAATGAAGAACTTGAAGGCTTGATCATGACTAAACAGATGCATGGGTAAAGACGCTTAAACAAAAACATGCAAAATATTAGCTATAATGGACCTTGAGTTTGATTCATGAATACATGTGAAACATCCTGCTATGGGATAATCCTTCTATATGCTGTGAATATGTATTACTGCCATTGGTTAGTACAAAAGCTGTTTGGCCTTTAGCAAGGCAGGATAAAGTTAGGCAGGACAATTAAACTGAGGACTGGGATGAAGAAAGGTGGAGTCAGGAAAGACTAGAGCCTGATACCAGAGAAGTAAGATGCTAGAAGACAGGTAAAGCCATGAGCCACATGGCTATACATAGATTAATAGAAATGGGTTGATTTAAGTATAAGGGCTAGTTAGTAATAAGCCTGAGCTATCAGCCGAGCATTCTGTAATTAATATAAGCTTCTGTGTGTTTATTTGGGATTGGGCGGTCTGGAAAAAAAAGCACCATTTACTTATGGCACTCCAATGTGGCACATGTACATCCACATAAATCCTGAGAAAGCGTAAAAAGGGATTCTAGATACACAAAAACAGAGCTAAGAGCAGCTTCTCAATTCATGTCTCTCAAGTAAGCTGTAGTACAGAGATGCATCCCCTGGCCATGGTGTATGGGCTTGAGCTACAGTATGGCAGATTCCCACAGTCTCACACAGATTTCGATACAGAGAGGCATCTCTCAGCCACGCACTGTGTGGTAGACTTAGGGTTTTTATTCATACAGACAAAAAGGGTTAGAGATACACAGTAAGGACAGATTCAGACAAAAAGGCCTCTGAATAGGTCACAGTGTGTTTTAAAAATATGCATAGGCTTGGGAAAGAGAAGAGAAAGGGTAGAATCTCAAAACATTTTACATTGGTATGGATTTTAGTTTATTGACAAAAATTTAAAGTTAATTTTGTTATATGTACATTTCTATTCTTGTTTAAGGTATGTTTATATAAGTCATTTAAAATGTAATGCATAATTAAAAATATAGATTAATAGTCATCTATAATTGTCAAACTTGTAGTCATGTTAATCAGGTTTTCTAAGTATACAAAGATATATTTCAGATAAGTAATCTTCAAACCCTTCAAAGACCCACAGAATATTGCATTTAAATATTTTAATAACATACTTTTTATGACAATGAGACACATCTGCTCCTGGTAGCACCAATATACTCCAGAAAAGATGATGGGCATCAAAGAAACTCTGTGTGGAGTTTGTTTTCTTTGTTGCAAAAGCTAGTCATATGGGTAAAGAAACTTCCCTTGTCTTGCCTCAATTGATGACAGTTACTGTCCAAATTGGAACAGCATAATGCAAGAAAAGCAACTGTTGAACTTTGCCAAGACACGGTAGGACAGTCCTTCAGAATTCCCTGCTTCACAGGAAAGTCTGTCAGGTACTCTAGGCCTTTAAGCCAAAGATGAATGCCCCAATGTTGCAGAGGAACCCTGAATGACTGTCCAGGCAGCCAGCTGTTTCTGTCATTTCTGACATTTTTTGGAAATCACTTGCCTGCACACCCTACTTACTCAGGTAATATTGTATCCTTCTCAGGCCTTTGATGGAGTTGAAGACTAGATAATTATAATTAAAATTTTCCTTAGTTATGAAAAAAGGTAAATTAGATGTAAAACTTAAGATTCATCAAGATAAAAGATAGATGATTAAATATATTCTCTAATTATGTGAACTACCAATAGACTGGATATTGTAACTGTAATTCTTATTTGATAACTGTTTTTATTGTAAATGATTTTACCATTTTAAAATTAAAACCTTCATTTTTAATTAGACAAAGGGGGAAAATGCTGTGGGATAATCATTCTGTACACTATGAATATGTATTACTCTCATTGGTTAGTACAAAAGCTGTTTGGCCTATAGCAAAGCAGGATAAAGTTAGGCAAGATAATCAAACTGAGGACTGGATTGAAGAAGGATGGAGTTAGGAAAGATGAGAGCCAGCTGCCTGAGAAGCAAGATTCTAGAGGATAGGTAAAGCCATGAGCCACATGGCTATACATAAATTAATATAAATGGGTTAATTTAAGTGTAAGGGCTAGTTAGTAATAAGCCTGAGCTATCAGCCAAGCAACTGTAATTAATATAAGCTTCTGTGTGTTTATTTGGGACCACGTGGTCAAGACAAATGTGCCATTTATGACATCCAGTTACCACAGGTCAAAGATGAGGAAAAGGGAACAGGTCATGCAGGAATGACTGACTGACTTCCTGTGATCCATATAGTGCAGAAGGAAATCCAGAGAAGCAGGCAGCATGGAGTGATCTCTAGCACGACAATACTGAAAATAAAGACAGATGGAAAAGCATTCAAGGAAATTAAGATATTTTACTCTTTATAGCAAATTGTCAAGTTGTAAAGGAAAAATCAAAGAATAAAGTGTTGTGAAATATATTGAAAGGGAACATTAAATAGTAGATATACATTCAACTTTAACAACAATAGCATTTAATGAAAAGTCTTCTCAAAAATCCATCAAATAAACAGACAATATTAAATTGTATAAAAAATCCCTTTCTGTGTGATCTGTATTTTATATTCAGACAGAAATATGTAGAAAGTGAAGGAATAAGAGAAGATACATAATTCAAAGAACAAAAGAGAAAAACTTTTTTTGAACTGTCAGCTCCCAAATAATGACAAAGAGACTTCTTATTAAGTATGAAAGGTTGACCTTAGCTTAGGCTTGTTCCCAGTTAGCTATTATAACTTAAATGAACCCACTTATATTAATCTGTGTTCTGCCACATGACTCATTACCTCTCCTTCATACTGTATGTCTGACTTGTTCTGCACCTGATTCCCCGCCCCCCCAGTTTCTCTCTCTCCCCCAGAAGTCCTAACTAGCCTTTCTTCCCTAGCTATTGCCCATTCAGCACTTTTCCTTAATCCAATCAGAAGGTGCCTTAAGCAGATAAGGTAAAACAGACATATCTTCACAGTGTACAAAAAGATTATCCAAGAACAGAAAACTGAAGGGGTTACACCAGAGAAAAGGGAATTTAACGCTAATAAACACAAGGAAGATACAAAAAGAAAAATGTCATAATCAACTAGGAATTTATAATTCTAAAATATATGCCTCTAACAACAAAACCATACACTGCAAGAAGGAAATCTGACAGAACCAAAGCAAAATGGTTTGCAGTCTGGTGGGAGAATGCCACATTTACATTATAAACATGCAGAACCAGAAGTCAAATATCGCGAGATACAGAAGTCTGGGATCAGGTCAGGTTTATTAACAGGTGAAATCAATAAGGTACACTCACGACACAGAACAAGGTTGATGCTGCTGCTGATCCAGCTGTCGCTGTCCTGCCATTCTGCCCAAGGGAGATGGTAACCAAACTGCAAGTCACGCTTCTCCGCTGTTCGCTGCCTGCTCTGACCACCCAAGAAAGAGTATGACCCTTCCTCTGCCGGTTCTTAAGGGGTCAGGCATCTTCAGAGAAGACCACGCCCATTGGGCCAAACAGCTCCATTCAACTGGTCATTGGACCAAACGGCAGAACTTCCACAACAGTCAAACATTGGCAATAAAAATAAGAGACATGAGCAACATTTAAATTGAATTATACTATCCATGGAATACTACATTTAAAGTGTTTTCTCTCAAGTTCACACATAATCTTCAATATACATTAGATACTGGTCATAAAGCAACCTCAATACTTACAAAGGATTGATGGCACATAGAATATGATTTCTGACTAAAATGGAATGAAATACAGACACTGTTATAAAGTTATGGAAGACACTGCTAAATCACAGATAAATGGAAGTCAAACAATGTCGTCATGGATATCTGATGAATAAGATGAACACAGAGATTAAAAATAAAAATGAAAACAGGAACCCAAAAGTCCAAAAACTATGAAAAGCAGTTACAACAATGTGTGTGAAGAAGATTATAGTCATAGGACCAGAGAAAACTTCCGACAAACCACAGCTTCACTCCACACTTCGGAACTGGAGAAGTAGTGGGCTGAACTAAAGGGAAAGTAGCAATGTGGGATGATGAAAGTATAATAGAAGTGAACAACATGGAGAATATTAAAGAAACAGAGAGAAACTCAGTAAATCCAAGAACTGGATCAATTGAAATCATGAACAAAATTGAAAATGAAACTTATCCTGAAAAAATTCAAATTTTTAAATATCAGTAAATTTTATTGAATTCAGAATTGAAAAGTGAATAGATTATAAGAAGCTTCATATAAATAAAACCATCAATAAGGTGAATGAACAATTTTTTGTGAGAACTAAAATGAGCTGGGTAGATTTATAGAATGATATAAAATATTTTTAAAAAGAGAAACTGAAAAATATGCATCGATTTAAACAAAGAAATTGAATTAATTTAAAAATTTCTCATTAAGAAAATATTAGTGTCAGGTAGGTTGATGGAGACACCTAGGAATCACTAAGGAAAAATTAAGAACCATTTTCCCTCAAACTCTTACAAACATCAAAAGGACATGTTTACAAACTCATCTGACAAGGCCAATACCCAGATACTCAAAGGAGACACACACACATCACAAGAAACCTGGAGAGTGATGTCTCTTATGAAAAAAGATACAAAGGAAGTCTACAAAATGAGAGAAAACCAAACATAGCAACCTAAATAAGATGATGTGCCATTACATTCTTAATTCAATTAAACCCCAAGAACGTAATAAAATACAATAATCATGACCATGATCACAAAATGTTGTCATTTGTGTATAGGAAATGGATGACTAGTTAATTCTGCCAGAAAATGAATGAATTGCATGAAAGTTTGAAACAGTAAGTAAATCTATTTTTCCTTGCATACGGCATCTTTCATGAGTGTGGCCAACACAGCACCTTAGAATGGACAGACATTGATAAGCTCAGAGACCACGGGGCTGAAACAATGAGATTTTTATAAACACCATCTTGATACTGAGTTAGGAAAGTCATTCCAATTGTAATAGCATCAGAATTAATGAGTTGCTTGAGAATAAATTCAACAATTTATAAAGCATATCCCAGGGAAATAAAAAATGATAACATTGAAAGAAAAGTTTAGAGTTTGTCAGAAAAGACAAATCTATTTATCAGAAAGTGAGTTAGTGGCTGCATGTGGATCGAAGTACAAAATGTGGAGAAATGGAGACTGGTGTCTAATGGATATGTGTCTCCTAGGAAGTACTTAAAGCATCCCATGTTTGCGATGATGGTCAGAAAGTGTGGGGATATCCTGGAAAGCATCCAATTGCACTGTTACCTTCGAGTGTGGTATGTGATCTATACTTCCAGATGATTATATTTTCCAAGGTATTGTTTTCTCCTTGTAGATACTTATAAGATTGCCATTCCCTTCATTTAACAATTAAAACTATGAGTGGAGGAGTGATACCTGACATTAATTTGGTGTGACCAAACAGTGTCTGACCAGTGGACTTCACCACAAAGAAATCTTGTCTCTTAGAAATTTTCTCTGAGGAGGCTGGTGGTAGTGACATAAGCCTTTATTCCCAGCACTTGGGAGGCACAGATAGGCAGACCTCTAAGTTTGAGGCCAGCCTGGTCTAAAGAGTGAGTTTCAGGAACAGTCAGATTTACACAGAGAAACCCTGTCTCAAAAAAACAGAAACAAAACCAAAACCAAAAAAGAAAACAAAGAAACTTTCTCTGAGGATCTGGAGAGATGTCTCAGCAGTTAAATGCACATGTGTACATGCTGTTCTTCTGGAGGACCCAGGTTCAGTTCCTAGCACCTTCATGGCAGCTCATAACTGTCCAATTTATCAGGGAATCCAACACCCTCTGGCCTCCAAGGACATCAGGTGCACACATATACATACATGTAGGCAAAATACTTCAAGCACTAAAATAAAAGTAATAATGTCTTTTTTAAAAAGCAACTTGCTCTGAGTGTTTGACAAAATGACTATCAAGTTTTGAACAAGGACAATCTGTGGAAGATGCTGTTTCTTTACATCTTCATTACTGTTAGTTAGCTAGAGGTCTGGGGATCATGTCAAGGGCCTCCATGGATGCTCTTTCAGAAAAATGTTTTGTGTTCACTGAATTACCTTTTTGTTCAAATACCTACTCCTCAGCAATATGCATACTCATAAATTAAATGAGGAACATTTGGAAAGAATACAGAGAGGCAAAAGCTAACAGGAAAAACAGAACCGCTGTAGCATCCACAAATTACTAAGAAGGATTTTACTCAGAATTATTTTTCAAGAATAAAGTTGATTTATTTGTTAAAAGGAGGTCTGTGAATGGAACAAGAGTCATAATAAAAATA
Organism: Peromyscus melanophrys; assembly: GCA_902168415.1. Classification (NCBI taxonomy): domain Eukaryota; kingdom Metazoa; phylum Chordata; class Mammalia; order Rodentia; family Cricetidae; genus Peromyscus; species Peromyscus melanophrys. The sequence continues at coordinate 2,643 of CABHPR010157339.1, read as the reverse complement.
AGCTAATAATCCATATGAAAATGGAGTTATTGATTTTTAATAAAATAGAAAAAGGTAAAAATTATGTTGATTTTAATTGCATAAAGAAAATATTTTAATTTTAGTAACATTGTTTTAGTTTGGTTCTTGTTTCAGATGTTAAACACTGACCAGAAACAACTTGAGGAGAGAAGGATGTATTTAAGCTTTGGGTCACACTCTATTATTAAAAAAAATCAGGGCAGAAACTCAAGGCACGAACCTGGAGTCAGGAACTGAAGCAAAGGCCATGGAGAAATGCTTCACACTGGCCTCTGTTCATTGCACTCTCTGACTGCTTTCTTATAGGACCTAGGACACCTGCCTAGGAATGGTACCAACCTCAGTGAGCTGGGCCTTCCTACCCCACAGCAAGCCCACAGGCCAATCCAAAGTCTCCAGTTCCTCAATTGAGGTCCCTTCTCCCCAAACGTCTCAAGAACACAACTGAAACTCAACAAAATAAAATTAAAATCAACTCTCACCACATGGAAGTACTGTTTTTCTTCCATATCTCCTTGTGTGATTTAACTGATTCTTAAAGGAAAAACTATCAATATGGATATTTTGTTGTCTCTGCAAATAACTTCTATAGAAAATATGTTATTCAAGATTTATATTGCAATGAAATTAAGTTTACAGATGTAAAACAATAGTTTCTACATAATTTTAATTTAAATAAGTGTGTGTGTGTGTGTGTGTGTGTGTGTGTGTGTACATAAATTTCCATTTACTCACAAGTTAACAAATGTGAACAATTGCTGCTGTTTTGGGGGAGTTTCATGTGTTCTGGAGATTATTCTTTCACAGGATATTTGGGCAGCAAGTATTTCTCTCTCTCTCTTTAGCTGCCTTTTGACTCTTCTGTGTTTTCCTTGGCTGCAAATAAAGGCTTTAGTGTGGTGATCCAATTTGTCAACATTTACTTCATTTCCTTTACCTAATCAGGAAACATAATCTGTGACATTTTTTCTTGTTTTCTTCTAATAATTCCAGAGTTCCAGATCTTAAAGTTTTGAAGCATTTTAGCTTCGTTTTATGTTTTTTATTTACATTTATTTTTGTTTTATGTGTTTGAATTTTTTTCCCTTCATGCAGGTATGTGTTCCATATAGGTACATAGTGCTTAGGAGGCCAGAAGAGGGCACTGGATCCCCAGGAACTGGAGGTACAGGTAGTTGTGAGCTGCCATGTAGAATCAAGCCCTGGTCCTCTGCAAGAACAATTAAGTGCTCTGAACTGTTGAGCCATTTCTCCACACCTTCAGTTGGTTTTAATACAGGAGGAAAGGTAAGGGGGAAAATTTGTATTCATTTTGTTTCTTCTCTTATCTAATTGCTCTCACTAAAACTTTCTAGCATAATACTGAAAAAAGAGCAGTGTGAACACAGAGCCTTGTCTCCTTCCTTGTCTAGAAACACTATCTGCCTTTCTACTTCGATATGGAATAGGATATAGCTGTATGTCTGTATATTTAGTGTATTAATTATTTATAATGTGTACACAAATTTGGCATTTTAAGATTCTAATTTGCAATTTCAATTCCCTAAAAAGAATTGCCGGGATGGCTGGAGGGGAACCCCGACACCTACTCCTCTTCATTTGTCTCCTTCGTTAGGACATAATGGGGTGTCCTTGTCATGACCTGGGTTCAGATGTGTCTCTTGCAAAGCTGGGAGGCTATAGTGAGAAATCCATGGAGTCTGCTTAAAGGGCAAAGGAATTTATTAGGGGAGAAAAACTCACTGTACAGAACAGAATTGTCTCAGGTTCTGGAATGCTGGGGCAAAGTCTCAGACTGTTCCAGCCATCTCAGTCAGTGCCACATCCAAGTCCCACGGGGGAGCAAAGAGAGGTGCCTACGTGCATCTCAGGTCCTAAGGGTAGCTGAGAGATCAGGTACTTCAAGGTCATAGTCAGGTAGAGCAGTTACCTGCCGCATCTCTGGGGTGGTGCTTCAAGGTCATGGACAGAAGAGCCGTCCACTACAGGAGGCAGGGTCACCACACTCTCCCCGTGGCATTCAGGCTTTCAGCACTACGATATCAGATAAAGGGTGAGGACGGCCTCCATAGTATGTGCACACAGGCACAGTGGGAGCAGAGACTGTGCAACCTGCCCATGCAGCTATTATGAGAGTGCCCACTTAGGAGGAGAGCTTCAGAAACAATCCTACCCCTAAATGCACCTGTCTACCAATAGAGTCAATGCCAAAGCTTGGTTCCCTCTATTCCTTTGGCTGTAGTGGATGCTAGGTTTTGAGTGGAATGGGTCAGTGAGAATAGAGAGTGGATAGCACTTGACAGAGTTCATTTCTAAGCATTCTCAGCCTGTGTGCCCAGAGGTGTGTTAATGTCCAGGGAGCCTCTTCTCTCCCAGTTCTCTCAGAAGTGATACTTCCCAGTAATGAGTGCAGGGGTGGATAGAGGTAGAGCCTTCTCAACAGGTATGTGCTGTGGGATGGTCTGCATGTCAAACTGCTCTGATTGGTCAATAAATAAAACACTGATTGGTCAGTGGCCTGGCAGGAAGTATAGGCGGGACAAGGAGGAGAAGATCTCTGGGAAGTGGAAGGCTGAGGCAGAGACACTGTCAGCCACCACCATGACAAGCAGCATGTGAAGA